>CM053329.1:13495000-13730000 GCA_028583605.1 Dastarcus helophoroides
ATTTTGAAATTTCGACATTTTATAAAGGCGTAAAAAGGACATTGATTTTAAAAACTATTTTAAGAGATTTCGTCTTTTTTCTCGAAATGTCGATTTTTTTTGAAATTTCGACTTTTTTTCTCGAAATTTCGACTTTAATCTCGAAATTTCGGATTTAAACTCGAAATTTCGGCTTTAAACCCGAAATTTCGACTTTTTTCTTGAAATTTCCACTTTTTTTCCTAAAATTCAGAGATTAATCTTGAAATTTCGACTTTGATATCGAATTTTTTCTCGAAATTTCGAGAATAAGTCGCTCTATAATAAGCACACTCTATGGATAAATTAGGCAGACGACAGTTACGTCCCACCACTCCTCTTTCCCAACAATCTTGACAGTTGGTAGTAGGGTGCGACCAATAATTGCTATTTTTAATTGGCAAATTTTGCTTAGAAATTTCGAGATTAAAGTTGGAATTTCGAGAAAAAAGTTGGAATTTCGAGAAAAAAGTCGAAATTTCCAGTCCTAAATCGACATTTCGTGATTAAGGTCAAAATTTCGAGAAAAAAGTGGAATTTGAACAAAAGGTTGAAATTTGAGAAAGTCGAAACTATGAGCTTATAAGCTCGAAATTTCGAGAAGAGTCGAAATTTAAGAAAAAGTCGAAATTTGTAGAAAAAAGGGCGAAATTTTGAAAAGTCGAAATTTCGAGAAAAATGTCGAAATTTCGAAATCAAAGTCAAAATTTCGAGAAAAAAGTCGATATTTGAGAAAAACGTCGAAATTTCGAGAAAAAATCGAAATTTGATAAAAAGTGGAGATTTCAAGAAAAAAGTCGAAGTTTTAAGAAAAAAAAGTCGAAATTTCGAAAAAAAGGTCGAAATTTTGACGTTAAGTCGAAATTTCCAAAAAAATGTCGAAATTTCTATATTAAGGTCAAAATTTCGAAAAAAAAAGTTGAAATTTGAGAAAAAAAAAACGAAATTTCGCGAAAAAGGTCGAAATGTCAAGAAAAAAGTCGAAATTTTGAGAAAAAAGTCGAAATTTAAGAAAAAAAATCGAAATTTCGAGAAAAAAGTCGAAGTTTGGGAAAAAAAGTCGAAATTTCTAAAAATAACATTTTTTTTTTAATCAATGTCCTTTCTACGACTTTGTAATATTTCGAGAAAGTTGAAATTTTCAAAACAAAGTCGAAATAATTTCTAGAAAAAGTTGAATTTTGAGAAAAAAGTCGAAATTTAAGAAAAATGTCGAAATTTTGAGGAAAAATGTCGAAATTTTGAGAAAAAAAGTCGAAATGTTGAGTTTAAAGTCGAAATTTCGAGAAAAATGTCGAAATTTCGATACTAAGGTCAAAATTTCGAGAAAAAAGGCGAAATTTGAGAAAAACTTCGAAATTTCGAGAAAAAAGTCGAAATTTCGAAATATTTCGAAAGAAAAAAAAATTTCGATATTAAGGTCAAAATTTCGATATTAAGGTCAAAATTTCGAGAAAAAAGTCGAAATTTGAGAAACAAAAAAACGAAGTTGCGAGAAAAATTTCGAAATTTCGAGATAAAATTGAAATTTGAGAAAAAAGTCAAAATTTCGAGAAAAAAGTCGAAATTTTGAGAAAAAAAAGTCGAAATTTGAGAAAAAAGTCGAAATTTCGAGAAAAAAGTCGCAATTTCGAGCATAAAATCAATATTTGAGAAAAAAAGTCGAAATTTCTAAAAATACCATTTTTTTAAATCGATTTCCTTTCTGCGCCTTTGTAACATTTCGAAAAAGTTCAAATTTTCAGGAAAAAGTCGAAGTTTGGGAAAAAAAGTCGAAATTTCTAAAAATAACATTTTTTTTTAATCGATGTCCTTTCTACGACTTTGTAATATTTCGAAAAAGTTGAAATTTTCAAAACAAAGTCGAAATAATTTCCAGAAAAAGTTGAATTTTGAGAAAAAAGTCGAAATTTAAGAAAAATGTCGTAATTTTGAGGAAAAATGTCGAAATTTTGAGAAAAAAAGTCGAAATGTTGAGTTTAAAGTCGAAATTTCGAGAAAAATGTCGAAATTTCGATACTAAGGTCAAAATTTCGAGAAAAAAGGCGAAATTTGAGAAAAACTTCAAAATTTCGAGAAAAAAGTCAAAATTTTGAAATATTTCGAGAAAAAAGGTGAAATTTGAGAAAAAAGTCGACATTTCGAGAAAAAAGTCGAAATTTCGATATTAAGGTCAAAATTTCGAGAAAAAAGTCGAAATTTGAGAAACAAAAAACGAAGTTGCGAGAAAAATTTCGAAATTTCGAGAAAAAAAGTCGAAATTTCTAAAAATACCATTTTCTTTAATCGATTTCCTTTCTGCGCCTTTGTAACATTTTGAAAAAGTTCAAATTTTCAGAAAAAAGTCGAAATGTCCAGAAAAAGTCGAAGTTTGAAAAGAGTCGAAATTTTTAAAATAATATTTCTTTTAATTGAAGTCCTTTCTACGCCTTGGTAACATTTCGTTAAATTTCGATTTAAAAATTGAAATTTCTACTTTTTTCGAGAAATTTCGACTCTAAACTCCAAATATCGACTTTTTTTTCGAAATTTTGATATTAAAGTCGAAATTTTGACTTTAATCTCGGGATTTACAGGAGAAAAAGTCAACATTCCATGATAATTTTTTTTTCAAATTGATGTCTTTTCTACGCTCTTGTAATTTTTACTTCAAAAAAAGTAAATAAACTTTTTTCAAGTTTTGTAGTGTATTTATTAATACGCGTGTAACGTTTTCAACCACTAAATTAAAGTTTTTAAGACCGGTAACAGGTAATAAAATAACGTAGAGAAATTTTTGTGAATATATGGTAATTTTAACTGCGTATGTACGGAATTTTACCTTCAAGTATATGGCAACACTGCACCACACTTATCTTTTCTATTCAGTCAACGACATAATGAATGAAAAAAAATGTTAATGCTGCCATCTGTTGGTTTATTAATGCAGCTATTACTAGTAGATGGAGGTAGATACTAACATAACGACATAATTACATTTACATAACAAATAAAAACATTTTCTCATTAAATTTACAGTGGACTTGCACCTAAGGTAAATCGATCCGATTCTTAGGATTTTTGAATCGTTCATTAGATCGATGCTATATTTGGGATCGATCTAAAAAATCGACCTTGAGACTTGAAAAAATCGATTTTTGGATTAATCGGTCTCAGATCGACATTCCTACTAGTTAGGGAATCTTGATTTGGAAAGTTAGATTAGTTAGTACTCGTAGATTGTTCTGAAGTTTTGTCAGACCCGATAAAATGCAATGACATGATATGACTTCCCTTCGCGAGCACTTACGCCTTCAGGACAATACAATACAATAAGAAAAAAATTGATCACTATTAAAACAGTTTAAAACTGGGATGTTATTCAATTTCAATGTGACGTCTAACGAAAAACCACTCTTGTAAAAAAAAACAGGAAATATAAAATGACGCCCCAGGAAAATCTCGTCTTTTCAAACAAAAACATGGATAATTATTTTTTTCTGGTGTAAATTAAGAAAAACAACCATTTAAAAATCACTCACACACAAATACCGCAAATGTCGTTAAAACTCAATTGAATATGACGTCAATGGTCTCGTCTGAAAAAAACTCAAGTCAATCGATTCAATGGATAAAAAGTGACCATGAAAATGGAGTCTAACGAACTCAGATACAGCTCGTAATGCCGTTTGCCCCACAGCTTCGAAACCTACCAAGACTGTATTCATACGCTGTTTGCAATCCAAGCAAACGACCTTGCTTACCAAATACAGTAAACACAGCTCTTTCCGCATAGTTCACAGCTTATTATTCGCTCAAGAAAGCGTAAATTATCAATTTACCGTCTACATTTTCTTGTTCGTCGACCGACGGCGCGATATTTTTGCCATTTTTAACGTGTTTTGACGGCTCACGTTAGAATTACCTTGGTTTTTTTAGTTGCTTACGGATTTTATTTTAATGCGTGGACGTCATCGGGTAAATCGTATTTTTACGTTCGTTCATTTTTTACATAACCGCGTAAAGTTGGTCGAATATTTAGAATGAAAGTGAATGTCGGTATTTTTAGACGAAAATCTTTGGCAGAAAAACTCCGCTAATAAATCTCGTTTTATTTACTGTTGGTGTAAAACTTGATTTCGTTAAAAACAAATCAAACGACGAAACCAAATCGAAGATCAATTTGGTTAGCAATTTTCGAATTTCTGGTTCAAAATTAATCAAATCAGGGAAGCCTCCTTACAACATAAAAATGTAACGAATTTTGAAATTAGAAGTGTAGTAGTTGTAGCAGCAAAATTCATTAATTTTCCACGGAACACCTAATTCTGAATGTTCAAAACCGTTATGGACAGCCTGGGCCGAAATGAAACTAGAATTATTCATAATTGGTTAAGAATAAAGTCATCACGTTTATCTCTCAAGTTATAGTAATTTATCAGACCAATAACGTTACGCATATGAAAGTTCAAGTATTACATATTTTTGTTGCCAATACTCTTTCCACAGTCATGCTATTTACTACAACTAACATGTCGTTCACCTAGAGACCAGCCATATTTTATTATGCGTGTATAATTTACTGAAAAAAAACTTAGCGCTCGTTATCACAGGCCATAAGCTATAATTAACCTTGCTAACACGTTTAAGCTTCAATATCAAAAACAAACAAAAAATTTCCATCGTTTGTACCAATACCCTGTTTTGCTCAAATTAATAGTTTTAACGAAAATACCATCAATTACCAAAACATTTAATTAGAAACAAAGCTGGAATAACAAAATTTGCATGTGGAATTATTTCTGACTAATTTTCAGGTATCGCCATTCAAACTTTCCTCATTGTTTCTGCGATTGCTCAACACCATTGTTCATTCTCTCAAACAACAAACAAGGCTGGTCGCGTTATTTTGAAAACAATGCAAAATGTGCAATGAAGCCCCAAATTCCATTGACACCATGGCCTTGAAAATGCTATCTTTAATAATGCCTGGACATAGAAATTCTCGAGAAATGTTGCTCACGATATTTAAACATAACGCTCGTTGAGTAACAAAGTGTCTGATGAAATTTGAATGTATTAAACCCGACAGAAGTTGGCGTGTCGACACTCGACATCACACGATGGATAATCTGTTACAAAACTTAGAAATTTCAATTTCGTTTTATTTTCAATCGTCTTAAACCAGCATTTTCCAAAGAGAGGGTCACAACCCGGCACCCATCGACGAAAATAATTTACCGGGTCACAGAATTATCTCCCTATTTTTAAGTCAGATTCATAAAATTTGTGAGAACAAGAGATAAATGTCTAGTGCCTTTTATAACCCTATAAGTGTAGAGCAAGAAAAATTTTCTAAAGATTGCCTTTTTTTCAAAATTTTCTTTAACAAACTTAGACTTTTTCGTATCTTTTCTCAGAAAATTTTTATACCCGTGAAAATTATGGCTTGTTCTCGATTAAATTTTAACACATTGACGACGTGTCAGACTATTTTATGCTTTGGTTTGCCGGGCTGCGTTTTCAACCTCAATTTTTTTGTCTAATTTCTTTTATTAACTTCGGCTTTGTTTAAAAAACTGATATCTAAAACAATTTTTTATAAACTAAGATTTTTTTACTGAATATTTCGACTTTTATAATAATAATTGACATTTTTGCAAAAATTTCATTTTTCTACTTTTTCTCAACGTTTCGACTTTTTTTGTGAACATTTCAATTCACTGCAATTGCTGACTTTTTTCGAAATTGTTACTTTTTTTTAAAGTTCAGACTGACCGAAAACCTTGATCTTTTTAAAAACTTTGGTTTCATAAAACAATCCACCTTTTTTGAAGAATTCTGCTTTTTTGAAAATTTGGATTAGAAAAAAAACGAATGTTGGCTTTTTTCAAAATTTTACTTATTTTGGGATTTTCTTATTTCAAAATTTCGACTTTTTGGAATCTTTTCACTTATTCTGAAAATTTTTCAAAATGTAGGGTTTTTTTGAAAATGCTATTTTATTGATTTTGAAAATGTTGATATTTTCTCGAAGTTTTTACTTTATTTTTGAAAGATTTTTAAATTTCATACTTTGTCTCAAAATTTCGACTTTTTTGTAACTTCTGAACCTTTTTAAAAGTATTTTATGAAAATTAGGTCGTTTTTCAAAAGGGGAACTTTTTAAAAATAATTCTGCTCTTTCCCTAAGTGATCAACACATTTTCAAAATTTTCATTTGCTGCTTCCAAGATTTTACTTATTTTGGGAATTTCTTATTTTAAAATTTCGACGCTTTCGCTACCTTTTCACTTATTTTGAAAACTTCCACCTTTTTCAAAATATAGGTTTTTTTTTGAAAATGCTATTTTATTGATATTGAAAATGTTGACATTTTCTCGAAGTTTTTACTTTAATTTTGACAGATTTTTAAATTTCATACTTTGTCTCAAAATTTCGACTTTTTTTGTAACTTCTGAAAATTGTTAAAAATATTTTATGAAAATTACGTCGTTTTTCAAAAGGTGAACTTTTTAAAAATAATTTTGATCTTTCTCTAAGTGATCAACACGTTTTCAAAATTTTCATTGTTTCCAAAATGTTTGCTGCTTCCAAAAATTTGACTTATTTTGGGAATTTCTTATTTTAAAATTTCGACGTTTTCGCTACCTTTTCACTTATCTTGAAAACTTCCACCTTTTTCAAAATATAGGGTTTTTTTTTTGAAAATGCTATTTTATTGATATTGAAAATGTTGACATTTTCTCGAAGTTTTTACTTTAATTTTGACAGATTTTTAAATTTCATACTTTGTCTCAAAATTTCGACTTTTTTTGTAACTTCTGAAAATTGTTAAAAATATTTTATGAAAATTACGTCGTTCTTCAAAAGGTGAACTTTTTAAAAATAATTTTGATATTTCTCCAAGTGATCAACACGTTTTCAAAATTTTCATTGTTTCCAAAATGTTTGCTGCTTCCAAAAATTTGACTTATTTTGGGAATTTCTTATTTTAAAATTTCGACGTTTTCGCTACCTTTTCACTTATCTTGAAAACTTCCACCTTTTTCAAAATATAGGGTTTTTTTTTTGAAAACGCTATTTTATTGATATTGAAAATGTTGACATTTTCTCGAAGTTTTTACTTTAATTTTGAAAGATTTTTAAATTTCATACTTTGTCTCAGAATTTCGACTTTTTAGTAACTTCTGAAAACTTTTTAAAATAGTTTTATTAAAATTTCGTCTTTTTCCAAAAGGTCTACTTTTTAAAAACAATTCTGTTCTTTATCGAAGCGATCACTTTCTGCGGATTGTTTTTATTCTTTTCTGAAGAATTCGAATTTCATGAAAATTACCAATATTTTTCGAAAATTTTGACTTTCTGAAAGCTTTATCTTTTTGAAAATTTCGACATTCCGAAATTTCTCCGATTTCTAAATTTACGACCTTTTTGTAACTTTTGAAAGCTTGGTGGAACGATCTGGTCCTTGGTTATCTTCAAAAATTGAAATACAGAACTTGTCCCCTGAAACCAAGAAAAATTAAAAAAACACAACAAAGGTTGCTCTAACGCGTTTCGACAGGCAGTGGCTGTCGACGCGTTAGAGAAACCTTTGTTGTGTTTTTTAATCTTTTTTGGTTTCAGGGGACAAGATCTGTATTTCAATTTTTAAAAGCTTTTTAAATTTTTTACGAAAATTCGACTTTTTTTAAAAGGTGAATTTTTAAAAATAATTCTGCTATCCCTCGAAGTGACGACTTTCTGGACATTGTTTTTTTTACTCTTTTCTGAAGAATTCGATTTTTATGAAATTGACTACCACTTTTTGAAAATTTCGACTTTCTGAAAATTTTCAAATTTTAGAAATTTCGATATTCCCAAATTTCTAAATTTTGATTTTTTGTAAAAATTTCAATTCTAAATTTTCGTCTTTATATCTAAATGTTGAGCTTCGATTTTTGATCAATTTCCACTTTTTCAAGTTTCCATTTTTATCAAGATTCGCCTTTTGTTAATTAACATTTTGACCTCAGATTTTCTACTTTTTTTTTTGAAATTTTGACTTTTTGACAATTTAACTTCATGAAGATCGACATTTGAAAATTTTCAGATAGTTGCCAATTTCCATCTAATTAAGGTTTTCCATTAAGTAAACATTACAATCACGTAAACAACGCGATAATTGACTCATACAACTAATTCCATAAAGATTGATTGACCAGGTCCAGGACCACCTGAGGATCCTTCAATTCATCTTCAACCATAATTTACCCTGGGGTAAAGTCGAGCAATTTTTACCTATTCTGGCTTACAAATCGATTGTATATGCTTCAGATTCTAAGAGCTGACCAGACGCTTCATCCGAAACTAAATAGGATGTCTTTTGAATTTAATCAAAATCGATCATTTTTAATACCCATGTTTTTGGTGGTGAAACTTTCAATGAAAAAGAAACTTTCATCAGTAGTATTTACTTCTTCCACTATAACTTTGCCTTCATATGGACTATGATTCTAAGCTCGTACAATCAATCCATCTTGATAAACATTTGGATGTCAAAATTTTAATGAAAAAGGAAAGTTCATCAGTAATATTTACTTTTTCTACTATAATTTTGTCTTCATATGAAACTTTGTCAATCCATCTTATTAATCATTTGATGTTCAAAATTTCGATGAAAAACGAAAGTTCATCAGTAATATTTTCTTTTTCCACAATAACTTTGCCTTCATATGGACTATGGTTCTAAGCTTCTAGAATCAATCCACCCTAACAATCATTTGGTGGTCAACATTTCAATGGAAAATAAAAGTTTATCAGTAATATTTCCTTTTCCTACTCTAATTTTGTCTTCATGTGGAATTTTGCTCTAAGCTTGTTCAGTCAATCTATCTTAATAATCATTTGGTGTTCAAAATTTCGATGAAAAACGAAAGTTCATCAGTAATATTTTCTTTTTCCACAGTAACTTTGCCTTCATATGAACTACAGTTCTAAGCTTCTACAATTAATCCATCTTAATAATCATTTGGTGTTCAGAATGTCAATGAAAAACGAAAGTTTATCAGCAATATTTTCTTTTTCCACTATAATTTTGCCTTCATACGGAACATGTTTTAAACCTCGTTCAATCAATCCATCTTAATAATA
The DNA here is from genome assembly GCA_028583605.1 of Dastarcus helophoroides. Classification (NCBI taxonomy): domain Eukaryota; kingdom Metazoa; phylum Arthropoda; class Insecta; order Coleoptera; family Bothrideridae; genus Dastarcus; species Dastarcus helophoroides. The sequence goes on from CM053329.1 coordinate 13,504,133, forward strand.
TTTGGTAGTCAAAATTTTAATGAAAAAGGAAAGTTTATCAGTTATATTTTCTTTTTCCACTATAATTTTGTCTTCATATGGGACTTTGCTCTAAGCTTCTTCAGTCAATCCATTTTAATATTCCTTTGGTGTTCAAAATTTCGATAAAAAACGAATGTTCATCAGTAATATTTTCTTTTTCCACAATAATTTTGCCTTCATAAGGACTCTGGTTTTAAACTTTTACAATCAATCCATATTAATAATCATTTGGTGTTCAAAAGTTCAATGAAAAACGAAAGTTCATCAGCAATATTTTCTTTTTCCACTATAATTTTGCCTTCATATGGAACATGTTTTAGGCCTCGTTCAATCAGTCCATCTTAATAATATTTGGTGGTCAACATTTTATTGAAAAAGAAAAGTTTATCAGTAATATTTACTTTTTCCACTATAATTTTGCCTTCATATGGATTACAGTTCTAAGCTCGTACAATGAATCCATCTTAATAATAATCATTTGGTGGTCAAAATTTTAATGAAAAAGGACAGTTTATCAATCATATTTACTGTTTCCACTAAAATTTTGTCTTTATATGGAACATGTTCTAAGCCTTGTTCAATCAATTCATCTTAATAATCATTTGGTGGTTAAAATTTCAATGGAAAAGGAAAGTTCATCAGTAATATTTTCTTTTTCCACTATAATCTTGTCTTCATGTGGAACTTTGCTCTAAGCTTGTTTAGTCAATCCATCTTAATAATCATTTGGTGTTCAAAATTTCGATGAAAAACAAAAGTTCATCAGCAATATTGTCTTTTTCCACTATAATTTTGCCTTCACATGGAACATGTTTTAAGCCTCGTTCAATCAATCCATCTTAATAATATTTGGTGACCAAAATTTTAATGAAAAAGGAAAGTTCATCAGTAATATTTACTTTTTCCACTACAATTTTGCCTTCATATGGATTATGGTTCTAAGCTCGTACAATGAATTCATCTTAATAATCATTTGGTGGTCAAAATTTTAATGAAAAAGGACAGTTTATCAGTCATGTTTACTGTTTCCACTAACATTTTGCCTTCATATGGAACATGCACTAAGCCTCATTCAATCAATCTATCTTAATAATCATTTGGCGGTCAACATTTCAATGGAAAAGGAAAGTTCATCAGTAATATTTTCGTTTTCCACTATAATCTTGTCTTCATGTGGAACTTTGCTCTAAGCTTGTAGAGTCAATCCATCCTAATAATTATTTGGTGTTCAAAATTTCGATGAAAAACGAAAGCTCATCAGAAATATTTTCTTTTTCCACTATAATTTTGCCTTCATATGAAACAATTTTCTAAGCTGTACTTTATTGAGTGATAATGCTGGAGACCCTTGAAACTAACCAGATGCTTCATTTGAAACAGAATAGCATATCGCCTGCAAAATCTTCCGAATTATGGGACAATCAATCCATCTTAATTATCATTTGGTGGTTAAAATTGTAACGAAAAACGAAAGTTCATCAGTAATAGTTTCTTTTTCCACTACAATTTTGCCTTTCTGTGGTACATTCCTTCAAGCTGTACCTTATCGAATGGTTATGCTGGAGACCCTGCAAACTAATCAGAAGCTTCATTTGAAACTAGACAGTATAATCTTACATATTCGTACGTAATAGATCCGTCTTAATAATCATTTGGTGGTCAACGTTTCAATGGAAAACGAAAGTTTATCAGTAATATTTTCTTTTTCCACCGTAATTTTATCTTCATGTGGTACATTTTTCTAAGATGTACCTCGTCAATTGATTATTTTAGAGATTCTAGAAACTAATCAAAAATTTCATCTAAAACTAAACACCACATCGCCGTTATAGTCCTATGTATTCGGACAAAATCGATCCATCTTAATCATCATTTGGTTATCACTAAAAAACGAAATTTCATCAGTAACATTTACTTTATCCCTTAAAATTTTATCTTCATTTTATATACAATTTTCTAAGTTGTACATCATCGCTTGGGTATACCAGAGAACTCAAGAGTGGAATAGAACTTTCCTTTGAAGCAAAACGTTTTCATATTTTATGTATTCAGTTAAAACTCAAATATTATTCCTGGTCAACATTCTGGCAATAACCTGAAGTTGATCTTCCACTATAATTTTATCTTTATATAGTGAAATTGTCCAATTAATACTATATTGGCCGGGTATCCTAGCAACTCTAGAGCTGATTTTAAAACTCGTAGATGTTCTTGGTGGACAAAATAAACCAAAGCTCAACCATGACTCTGCAGAAATCACAGCCGGACCACCGGACGAATGCAGAAAGCATATTTATACTTCGATCAAGTGGAACATTTACCACCAACTAGTTCTATAAGTGTCCATCGGCCAAATAATAATAATTATACCGAAGAGGCCGAGAATAAATAAACTTCGATGCAGTAAAGATTAACACAAAACCTAAACACGTGTCTAATATTAGTTAACTGTATCTGCATCTATTTTTACCGAGACTGAAAATAGCAAACAACTTTGACCGGCAAAGGAGGATTAGTCCAATTACTATTGAGGTTTCGATAAAAGCACAAAGCGTGGCCTCGTGAAAGGTGTAGTAATCAACTCGGAACATTGTCGCCGCATGTGAAATAAGAATCCTATTTTTGCATGGTTTATGGTTTGTCTTCACGGCACACGGCGCGTGACGAATTCGATAATATCGAGATGCTTTTCCTTTTCACTTAGAAAACCTTCGTTTTGGAACGCGAATATATCGTTTTTGATGAAAGAAAATCACCTTGTTTTGATTTTTAAACCCAAATCTGGAGGAGCAGGAAGAGACGTTTTGATGAGATTAAATTATTTTGTATGACTCGTTGATTTTTGTCTTGATACGAAATGTTCAACTTTGCAGGTATTGGTTCTTGATGTTTTAATCTTACCATTTGTAAAAAATAACTTCTTTCGGATTGTACCTCGAGAAACTATTAAAAGTGTCCGATCCTAGAAGAAGTAGGTTTGCATACTGCTACATGTTAGGTTCGCTTTCAAAATTTCGTGAATTTAAACACTTTATTTAGTTAACTAAGAAACATAATGTTCAACAACGAAATTAAGAAACACTGATTGTCCGAATACGGATTATTGCATGTAATGACCATCATGATGAATCATCATCCGAATAAATCACCATCCGGATGCGCGTGTATTTATATCGGACGATACTTCGCGAGATTTCCATTCGGAAAAGGTCTAAAAGATGCCAGAGTCCAGACACCTGCAAATCCAGACACCCGCAAATAAGTCATCGCAATAACAACATAGGTGGTCCCATCTACTTCACGATTTCTATCCCATCAGTTCATTACAATGCTGACTGTGGCTGAGGAAGCGTCTTCTCTAAGTCTTAAATTCTAAAAAAGAAAATGTTGTAATAATATTAACCTCTCGAGAAAATCAAAAGAAGATCTATCTGGAGCTCAAACATTTCAAAAATTTATGTCCCGTAATTGAGTCGTGGGTAATTGTGTTACCTGTGTTTGTTGCGTTTCATTATTGATAACTTCTTTCGAAGAATTTGGTTCCGGTACCACTAAAATCACAACCGATACTCCGCCCCAAACCTTAAATCAGGTCGTTCTGGTGGTTTTTAACCTTTGGCAGCATTTATTGTCCGTTCATAATCTATAATGCATTGTTAAATCTTGTGCGTGTAGAAAAACATCGAGAAGTCCATTATGTGTTTGCATAAATTTGAATAATAATACCGCCCAAGTCTATTAATCTGTATAAGAGCCGATGATATAAATTATCTTACGATAAGCTTACGATATTATTTCTGGTCTATTTTTATATACCCACAATAGAAATAAATCACTCCAAGGTGTTGCTATTCTTCCGCCTGCGGTTTTATCACTTTGTTTATCAATTGCGTCATTTCACCTCGTCAAAATGTATAGGAGTGGCCCCATCGAATTATGCTCTGAAAAGTATCAGTTTCTAACACTCGAGTTCCCTCTACGATTTACAATTTCCACTTCCTGCTCAACTTATTAATTTTCAATGCAGGAATTGGAGGAGCTCCACAAAATGTGAGGAAGTTTCCCACACTAACTTCTCTTGGGACCATCATGTCCCAAGTGCGTCTCCCAAAAGCTGGGCTTTCTTTTTAGAACTAAAAAGTATTTTACACCTCATCAGCTGTTGATTCTCTACAAAGCTCAAGTTAGGTTAACACTGGAGTAGTGTTCTTAGAGTTGAGCCCCAAAGCACACTTTGGCTCTTTTGGATTCAATGCTTTCTTTGCAAAAGGAAAAGGGATTCGTTTAATCGATGACGAGAGTATGACTGATTCTCTCGAAACACTGAATCATTGGTGACTTATCTGCTGCCCATTCTCTATAAAGCTCCGTTAGGCCAACGCATGGTTCTCATGTTTAGAGTTCGGTTCCAAAGCATACTTTGGCCCTTTTAGATACGATTCAAAAAAAGATTCGTTTAATCAATGAAAAGAGTTTGACTGTTTCTCTCAAAATAATTGGAGCACAAGCGAATGTTTGGTGCTAAAAAGTACTTCACATCTCATCAGCTATTACAAAGCTCAAGTTAGGGCAACACTAGTCAATAGTGTTCTCCTGTTTGGAGTTCATCCCCAAAACACACTTTAGCTCTCTTGGATTCGATTCAAAGAAGAGCGATTCTCCTAATTGATGACGAAAGTTTGACCGATTATCTCGAAACACTCGAGCACAGGCGGATGGTTGGTGACTTATTTCTTTTCTTCTTCTTCTTTTTTTCATGGGAAATACTGGCAGAAACTAATGGGTTTGATTCTCCCAAAGGTAAGATTCTCGAGGCATACAAGCCAGTCGGAGGCGACAAATTCTCGTGAGGACTTCTGTCCCATGAAGAGGTGACTTCAAACGTGTTACAATCTTCAAAAGAAATTCAGGAACTAGTAGACGTTTTTAGAAAACTCAAAAGAAACCGATTTAATTAAAAAGGTAACTATTTAATTACATGATTGAATAACTTCGCCAAGGATGAGAACATCCGAAACCACAATTTCCTATAATTTCATCTTCAATGTCATCTGAGATGACTTGGAATAAAAACTTGCTTCAAGTACTGAATCCTGCCAGATTCCAAGTAATGCAAACCTATTCGCATATTATTACATTTTAATCGCGTTATGGTCAAACAAGTTTTGAACAACAGGACATTAATGTTCAATTCCGGTTTAACGAAACAGGTCACATTTTTCAAGGAAATTGATTAATTTTTAAATATCTTCCCAGAAAATCTTGCCATTTTGTTTTTGCAAGCTCATTGGTATTTAGATGCATTTGTAAACAACATAGTTTATGTGTGTGTGTGAGTTATTAAATATGATTGCCTGCCATAAAGTGCAATTAAACATTTATAAATATGAACACCTATTTTTGCATAGTCACTTAATGCAATACCAACGAAGATTGCGTCTTACGCATTTTTCAGAAATGTCTCTCATGAAAAAACATGGGCTCGATGTTTATCCGCAACAGGTTTTTATGGAAATTAATAAAAATATTGCAATATATCTCCTTTGTTCCCACGGGCGTGTAAACAAAGTGATTATTTGGATACGCAGCAGACCATATTGAACTGTTGCATGAAATTGCAATCTGCAATTTCTACTTTAATTCCGATTTTTCGTCTGTTATAGCATCATTTCGGGTTCAAACTCTAAAAAAATGTAAATATTAACTGGGAATTTTGAGGAAAACTTTAAATAGAATTTCGAAAATTAGACAGGCATGGGGGACTGACGACAGAAGTGAAAACTTAAAAATAGAAAATAGATAATTAGTTTTTAATTTCTAAATTAATTCTAGTATCAAAAATTAGTATTTCATTATATCTAAATGAAAATTGTCAAATTTAGTCTTATTTTTACATACGAGGTCACGTTTTGTGATTTTTATTGAAACCTCAATAGTAATTGGACTAATCCTCTTTTGCCGTTCAAAGTTGTTTGTTATTTATTCTCGGCGTCTTCGATTTAATTATTATTTGGTCGATGGACACTTATAGAACTAGTTGGTGGTAAATGTTCCGCTTGATCGAAGTATAAAATATGCTTTCTGCATTCGTTCGTTGGTCCGGCTATGACTTCTGCAGAATGCTGGTTGAGCTTTGATTTATTTTGGCCACCAAGAACATCTACGAGTTTGAAAATCAGTTCCTAGAGTTTCCAGAATATCCAGTCAATATGGTATTACTTGGACACTTCCACTTTATAAAGATATAATTATAGTGGAAAAAGAAAATATTACTGATGAACTTTAGCTTTTACCAAAATGTTGACCACCAATAATAAGTGAGTTTTAACTGAATACATAAAATATGAAAACCTTTTGCTTCAAATCAAGGTTCTTCTTGGGTCCTTTGGCATACCCAAGCAATGATGCACAACTTAGAAAATTGTATATGATATGAAGATAAAACTATAAGGGAAAAAGTAAATGTGACTGATGAAATTTCGTTTTCTATTGAAATTTTGATCACCAAATAATGATTAGGATGGATCAATTTTGTTCTAATATATAAGACTATGAGGGCGATATGTTGTTTAGTTTCAGATGAAACTTTTGATTAGTTTCTAAAGTCTCTAACATAATTAATTGATAAGGTACATCTTAGAAAAATGTACCACATGAAGACAAAATTATGGTGGAAAAAGAAAATATTACTGATGAACTTTCGTCTTCCACTGAAACGTTGACCACCAAATGATTATTAAGATGGATCATTGCATCCGAATACGTAAGATTATACTGTCTAATTTCAAATGAAGCTTCAGATTAGTTTCCAGGATCTCCAGCATAACCATTCGATAAGGTACAGCTTGGAAGAATGTACCACATGAAGACAAAATTGTAGTGGAAAAAGAAACTATTACTGATGAACTTTCGTTTTTCGTTACAATTTTAACCACCAAATGATAATTAAGATGGATTGATTGTCTCATAATTCGGAAGATTATGCAGGCGATATGCTATTCTGTTTTAAATGAAGCCTCTGGTTAGTTTCAAGGGTCTCCAGCATCATTACTCGATAAAGTACAGCTTAGAAAATTGTTTCATATGAAGGCAAAATTATAGTGGAAAAATAAAATGTTACTGATGAACTTTCGTTTTTCATTGAAATTTTGAAAACCACATGATTATTAAGATGGATTGATTGTAGAAGCTTAGAACCATAGTCCATATGAAGGCAAAATTATTGTGGAAAAAGAAAATATTACTGATGAACTTTCGTTTTTCATCGAAATTTTTAACACCAAATGATTATTAAGATGGACTGACAGAACAAGCTTAGAGCAAAGTTCCACATGAAGACCAAATTATAGTGGAAAAAGAAAATAATACTGATGAACTTTCCTCTTCCATTGAAGCGTCGACTACCAAATGATTATTAATATGGATTGATTGTATAAGCTTAGAGCAAAGTTCCACATGAAGACATGATTATAGTGGAAAAAGAAAATATTACTGATGAACTTTACTTTTTCATTAAAATTTTGACCACCAAATGATTATTAAGCTGGATTGACCGAACGAGGCTTAGAACATGTTCCATATGAAGGCAAACTTTTAGTGAAAACAGTAAATATTACTGATAAACTTTCCTTTTTTATTAAAATTTTGACCACCAAATGATTATTAAGATGGATTCATTGTACGAGCTTAAAGGCATAGTCCATATAAAGGCAACATTATAGTGGAAAAAGTAAATATTACTGAAGAACTTTCCTTTTTCCTTAAAATTTTGACCACCAAATGATTATAGGATGGATTGATTTTACGAACCTAGAACATGTTCCATATGAAGGCAAAATTATAGTGGAAAAAGAAAATGTCACTGATGAACTTTCGTTTTCCATTGGAATTTTGAACACCAATTGATTATAAGGATGAATTGATTGTAAAAGTTTAGAACCATAGTCCATATGAAGGCAAAATTATTGTGGAAAAAGAAAATATTACTGATGAACTTTCCTTTTTCATCGAAATTTTGATCACCAAATGATTATTAAGATGGATTGACTGTACAAGCTTAGAGCAAAGTTCCACACGAAGACCAGATTATCGTGGAAAAAGAAAATATTACAGATGAACTTTGCTCTTCCATTGAAACGTTGACCACCAAATGATTATTAAGATGGATTAACTGTACAAGCTTAGAGCAAAGTTCCACATGAAGACAAGATTATAGTGAAAAAAGAAAATATTACTGATGAACTTTACTTTTCCATTGAAATGTTGACCACCAAATGATTATTAAGATGGATTGATTGAACGAGGCTTAGAACATGTTCCATATGAGGGCAAACTTTTAGTGAAAACAGTAAATACTACTGATAAACTTTCCTTTTTTATTAAAACTTTGACCACCAAATGATAATTAAGATGGATTCATTGTACGAGCTTAAAACCATAGTCCATATTAATGTTGAGCTATTTGAATACAAGTTGTGAGATGTATTCGATTCTACCAAGATCTCGAATACATCCGATTCTCAACTGAAGTATTCGAATACTCCCAGACTCCGTGAGTTGAAGTGAGAATATGAATAGAATCGGTTCTCGCCTCACGCAAGCAACATCTCATCATCGCATGATTCATAAGTTCTCGGGTACTTTCTTGTATTCGAATACAAAATATGTATTCGAGATTGTGGTACAGTCGACTCCCGTTAAAGTTGCGCCCGTTAAAGTTGACCGCTCGTTAAAGTTGACAAGATACGATCGCTAAAGTTGCGCGGATATTCCCCCTCTCTATTTTCGAACGACGAATTAAGACTTCCGACTTTTAGCGCCACTTTTGAATAACCCACTCAACCGCACAAAGAGCAATACAACATAACATTTTTCGACAATGGTAGGGATGGTTAGGGGAGTAGCAACTTTAACGGTCGGTCCAGTCCGCTGAGCGCAACTTTAGCGGGAGTCTACTGTAGTCCGATACAACAAAACATTGGAATGCTGAGAAGTGAATAGAATCGGTCTCCTAACTACGCTACATCTCCGATTCTTAACTTCTCCGATGTTGAAGACTGTACCCGAATCTTGTATTCAAGATCTTAGACATGCATTATTGAATGCCTATTGTATTCGAGATCATTTTTATCCGGGATGGTTGGTTACGCATTATGCTCGCACACTCGTGCATTCGAATATGTACCTAATTTTTAATTTATTGCTTCATCCTTCTTATAAAATTATTAAATAACGAAATGCTCAAGTACATTTTAAAATCTGGCTCTCAATTTTAATAAGGAAATTTAACAATACCAGAAAATACAGTGCCAATATGCGAATCCAATCAAAGTTAAAGATACGTATGTGAATTCTAAAGCTTCAAGATTTATTTATATTAAGAAATTTGTATATATTCAATTAGGGAATTACCAATTACGGGCCTAGGTACAGAAGTACTAAAATCGAAAGTCATATCTCGCCATCACATACCTCGAACACGGGAACGGGACAATTTTTCTAGTAGGTATTTTATTATCCTATAATTCGATTCTCAAAAGTATTAGAATTCAATATATTCGATTATGAAAATCGTTCGATTATTTCAACACTAGCCAATAGGAAGACCAACTTATAGTGGAAAAAGTAAATATTACTGATGAACATTCCTTTTCCCGCGTAATTTTGAACACCAAATGATTATTAAGATGGATTGACTGTACACGCTTAGAGCAAAGTTCCATACGAAGACAAGATTATAGTGGAAAAAGAAAATATTACTGATGAACTTTCCTTTTCCATTGAAACGTTGATCACCAAATGATTATTAAGATGGATTGACTGTACAAGCTGAGAGCAAAGTTCCACATGAAGACAAGATTATAGTGGAAAAAGAAAATATTACTGATGAACTTTTCTTTTCCATTGAAACGTTGACCACCAAATGATTATTAAGATGGATTGACTGTACAAGCTTAGAGCAAAGTTCCACATGAAGACAAGATTATAGTGGAAAAAGAAAATATTACTGATGAACTTTTCTTTTCCATTGAAACGCTGACCACCAAATGATTATTAAGATGGATTGACTGTACAAGCTTAGAGCAAAGTTAGACATGAAGACAAGATTATAGTGGAAAAAGAAAATATTACTGATGAACTTCACTTTTCCATTGAAATGTTGAACGAGGCTTAAGACATGTTCCTTCCATATGAAGGCAAACTTTTACTCAAAACAGTAAATATTACTAATAATCTTTTCTTTTTCACTAAAATTTTGGCCACCAAATGATTATTAAGATGGATTCATTGTACGAGTTTAAAGCCATAGTCCATATGAAGGCAAAATTATAGCGGAAACAGTAAATATTACTGATGAACTTTCCTTTTTCATTAAAATTTTGACCACCAAATGATTATATTGGATTGTACGGAAAGTAATTTCGTTTTTTTTTTGTGGAAATGAAAGACAGTTTTTATATAAAAAACAAATACTTAATTAAATTATATATTGGCCGTTCTGGTCCAACACCTTTTGCCATCTTTCTGGTAGTAGCATAATTCCACGCTCAATAAAATTGTTGGTGTTTGCTGGCACTGATCGAGGTGGTTTTTGACCTCCTCATTTGAGGTGAAGGTTTTACCGTCTAAAAAATGAGTGACCGGAACAAATAATAATCCGATGGTGCCAGGTCTGGAGAATATGGTGGGTGTGGCATTGTATCCCATTCAAGCTGTAAAAGCTTTTGGCGAGTGACCAAACTTGTATGAGGTCTCGCGTTGTCTTGGTGAAACACTACACCTTTCCTGTTGATTAGTTCTGGCCTTTTCTGTTGAAGTGCATCATTCAGTTTGTCCAGCTGATGACAGTAGACTTCCGAATTATTCGTTGTGTTATCCGGTAAAAGCTCAAAAAAAAACGATTTCTTTAAAATCCCACCAAACAGACAGCATCACCATTTTTTGGTGACTATCGGCTTTGGAAATGGTTTGAGCCGGTTTATATTTTTTGATCCATGACCTCTTGCGTTTGACGTTGTTGTATACAACCCATTTTTCGTCCCCAGTGATGATGCGCTTGAAAAACGGATCATTTTCGTGACGTTTGAGAAGCGAATCGCAGACGTCAATGCGGCGATACAGATTTCTCTCTGTGAGAACATGGGGAACCCATACATCGAGCTTCGAGGATAATCCCAGTGGTCATAAACTGTTGAATTTGATAAATTTAAACTCAATCCGATCTCACATGTTGTTATCCGCCGGTTCGCATCAACTAATGCCTTTAACGCGTCTTTATCAGCTTCAACCGGCCTTCCCGAACGTGGTGCATCTTCGACATCAAAATTGCCGGATCGAAATTTAGCGAACCAGTTCTGGCACTGGCGTACTGTCAACACACCTTCTCCATACACATCGGTCAATTTCTTTCTGGCTTGAACAGCATTTTTACCCTTTCTGCAGTAAAACAGTAAGATATGTCGAAAATGCTGCTTATCGCTCTCCACATTTAAAAGGGCACCAACCAAAAACTACTGTGCAGAATTAATCAAATTTTTTCACAACCAAGTCTTGCTATGTCAGTTGTCAAAATACATATGATTATGCCGCTTAAGTGTGACGTTGGGTGCAAAACAAATACCATTAAATCCTCTGTCGGGAAAAAACGAAATTACTTTCCGAACAACCCGATAGGATGGATTGATTGTAGGAGCCTAGAACATGTTCCATATGAAGGCAAAATTATAGTGAAAAAAGAAAATGTTACTGATGAACTTTCGTTTTCCGTTGAAATTTTGAACAACAAATGGTTATAAGGATGGATTGATTCTAGAAGCTTAGAACCATGGTCCATACGAAGACAAGATTATAGTGGAAAAAGAAAATATTACTGATGAACTTTCCTCTTCCATTGAAACGTTGACCACCAAATGATTATTAAGATGGATTGACTGTACAAACTTAGAGCAAAGTTCCACCTGAAGACAAAATTATAGTGGAAAAAGAAAATATTACTGATGAACTTTTATTTTCCATTGAAATGTTGACTATCAAATAATTATTAAGATGGATGGATTGATTGAACGACGCATATAATATGTTCTATATGAAGGCAAACTTTTGGTGGAAATAGTAAATATTACTGATAAACTTTCCTTTTTCATTAAAATTTTGACCACCAAATGATTATAAAGATGAAATCATTGTACGAGCTTAGAACCATAGTCCATATGAAGGCAAAATTATAGTGGAAACAGTAAATATTATATACTGATGAACTTTCCTTTTTCATTGAAATTTTGACCACCAAATGATTATAATATGGATTGATTGTACGAGCTTAGAACATGTGCCATCTGAAGGCAAAGTTATAGTGGAAAAAGTAAATATTACTGATGAACTTTCCTTTTTCATCGAAATGTTGAACACCAAATGATTATTAAGATGGATTGATAGAACAAACTTAGAGCAAAGTTCCACATGAAGACCAGATTACAGTGGAAAAGTAAATATTATTGATGGACCTTCCTTTTTCATTAAAATTTTGAACATCAAATGATTATTAAGATAGATTCATTGTACGAGCTTAAAGCCATAGTCCATATGAAGGCAAAATTATAGTGGAAGAAGTAAATATTACTGATGAACTTTCCTTTTTCATTAAAATTTTGACCACCAAATGATTATAACATGGATTGATTGTACGAGGTTAGAACATGTTCCATATGAAGGCAAAATTATAGTGAAAAAAGTAAATATTACTGATGAACTTTCCTTTTTCATCGAAATTTTGAACACCAAATGATTATTAAGATGGATTGGCTGTATAAGCTTAGAGCAAAGTTCCACATGAAGACAAGATTATAGTGGAAAAAGTAAATATTATTGATGAACCTTCCCTTTTCATTGAAATTTTGACAAATGATTATAAGATGGATTGATTGTAGGAGCCTAAAACATGTTCCATATGAAGGCAAAATTATAGTGGAAAAAGAAAATGTTACTGATGAACTTTCGTTTTTCATTGAAATTTTGAACACCAAATGATTATTAAGATGGATTGACAGAACAAGCTTAGAGCAAAATTCCACATGAAGACCAGATTATAGCGGAAAAAGAAAATATTACTGATGAACTTTGCTCTTCCATTGAAACGTTGACCACCAAATGATTATTAAGATGGATTAACTGTACAAACTTAGAGCAAAGTTCCACAGCAAGACAAGATTATAGTGGAAAAAGAAAATATTACTGATGAACATTCCTTTTTCATTGAAATTTTGACCACCAAATGATTACTAAGATGGATTGATGTAAGAGCTTAGGACCATAGTCCATATGAAGACAAAATTATGGTGGAAAAAGTAAATATTACTGATGAACTTTATTTTTTCATCAAAATATTGACCACCAAACGATTATTGAGATGGATTGACTGTACAAGCTTAGAGTAAAGTTCCATATGAAGACAAGATTATAGTGGAAAAAGTAAATATTACTGATGAACCTTCCTTTTTCATTGAAATTTTTACCACCAAAAGCACCGGTGAGTACTAAAAATGATCGATTTTGATTGAATTCAAAAGATTACGACGTTAGTTTTTTTAGTTTCTGTTGAAGCGCCTGGTTAGTTCTTAGAATCTGTAGCATATACAATCTACAAGGTAAAACCTTCTAAGTATGAAGATAGAATTATGATGGAAAAATAAAATATTACTAATGAATTTTAGTTTTTCACTGAAATTTTAATCTCCAGGAGCCCTACCTGTGAGTATTTAAGGTAGACAAGCTCAACTAAAGACACCAAATATTGACAACATAATATACTGGTTCATCGAGTGATCGATTAAATGTTGACAGCGCTCTAGACCTTATTCGGACAGCTGCAACATCGCCTCCAGTCGAATATAAAAGAAACGAACGATTGAATAGACTAGTCTGGATGTTAAGTTAGGAATTCTTGATTTTTGCAGGAGTACTTCTCGAAATTTGGACTTTTTCCCAACATTCAAAATGTAGGAAATTCGAGAAAAAAGTTTAATTACAAAAAAATTAAACTATCACGAGGAATCAAAATTTTGGTTTGGAAGCCGAAGTTTTACGTAGAGCGTATAAATTCAAAGTGTGTGCTCGAAATTTTTGAATTCGAATGTCGAAATTTTAAGACACAGAATCGGTAAAAACTGCTCGACAAATTTACTCCTTTTTTATTTCGAAAAGCATGACGAAATTTTGAGTTAACATCGAGTATCAAAAATGGTCAAATTTTGTAATTATGGTCGCAAGTGAACTGGAATATCCTCAGATGTTCCTGGAAGTGGTCAATCAATCTTGATCGAATTATTTATATCAGTCAGTTATCGCGTTACGTGATTGTAATGTTTAATAGAAAATCCTAATTAGCTGGAAATTGGCATACGATATTCATGTAACCTATCTGAAAATTGTAGGTTTAAGCAAGAAAAACCTCGCTCGGAGATCGAAGGAAGTATAATTGTTTGTTGAATTAATCGAGATATAAATTTGCATTATTATAGCATAAATAATTGGTTTCCTTTAAACTAACAACTCTCTGTACTTTGGACTTATGGTACGATAAATTTTTATTAGTAAATGCAAGTTATCTCTGCATTTTACCCGGTGCAATTTTACTATTCCCTGAAGGTCGAGGTTATTTGAAACGTGAACTTTTAGTTTTAGCCTAGTCATCCGAAGGGATAATTATTAAAACAAATACACCTCGTCATTTCACGCTTTTTATGAGGTGTAACGTGTGATTTTGTCATTTTCATTAATAAAGTGGCTGTTGTGGTCGCACATGCTAATAACAACGATTTTTCTGACTCTGCGAATTAGACTTTTTTCCAAGTTTCTTAACAGTTACTGTAACGCTGTAACCGCATGTATTTTTTCAAAATTTTGTATTTGATTTCATGTTTCAGATTTGAGATTATAGATTCGGTTTTTGATAACAAATTTGTTTGTTGTTACCAACATCATTAGACAAAATTAAGTTTAGTATTTTGGAAAACCATATAAAGGCTAAACGAGTTTTTCTTTTTTTTCAAAGAACTTAAATCTGTTATTAATGATTTTTGGAAATCGTCCAGATATGGTAACATTAACATAGGAGAACATTGAAAATTAGGAGAAAGCTTTCCTTTTTATTCTTCTTGTTGCCTAAATAATTCTTAAGCTTGTCAAAATCATCATCTCAACCCCCCTCAATAACGTTCAAAACCAGAAAAGTTTATCCATATTTTGGCCTACTAATAAAATTTTGAAAATTTCTAAAACTCGCCAAACAAAATTATTTATGAGAAGGTTAGAGTTCGCCCTTCATGGTGTCATGAACCTACTTAAATTTTTCAATATTTCATCCACCATGCAGCTTTTTAAGAAGCAAAACATTGATTTAGATGAAGTCCCATAGGGACTCAAGTTTAGCCAGAGGTTTTCTCAAAAAAAAATTCAAGATTGGAATAGAAGATAGAAGATCGAGAAGACTTTTTCTGAAAATTTCTCAAATTTGCAATCGAAGACTTCTTGAACTTACCAAGAGTTCCACCAACTGAAGTTCCAAAATCCTAAAGGGACTACACCAAATTCTTAAGGAAACTCCTCATCTAGTAGAATTCCACATGTTTAAAGCAACATCTTTTCAAGAAAACTAAAAATGAACAACCAAAATTTAAATTGTCAAGGACATTCATTCGGTACACTTTAGTTAAAAGGAACTCATCTTGAATACACATCATTTGAAATACCATCGCAGGACTTTAAATAACTACAGAGACTCAGATGGAAGTCTTATCATCAAGAAAAGGCATTCAGAGTTCAAATGCATCAAGGAAACTCTTCTAGAGCACTAAATTGTTAATGAAATGTATCTAGTGCCACAAATTCTTCAACTTCTCGGGAAAACCAAGAAGATTAACATCCGGTTTCAAGAGAAGATATCTGGAGCCCTAGGCGTACTTAAGATAGAACAGAACACTTGCCCCCCTTTGGCTTGAAATACAAAACATGTCCCCTGGAACTAAAAAAGATTAAAAAACACAACAAAGGTTGCTCTAACGCGTTTCGACAGCCAAGCTATTATCTTCAGAGAGGTACCTCCTGAGTATATCTTCAGAGAGATACCTGAGTATCTCTCTGAAGATGATAGCTGGGGACAAGTTTTGTATTTCAATTTTTGAAGATAACCAAGGACCAGTTCGTTCCACCAAAATTATGGCTTCCCCTCTGGCCAACTATACGATAGTCAACTGGAAGGACTTTTTCTGAAGCCCTAAATTGTTAGTGAAATGCTTTTAGTGCCACAAATTCAACTTCTCGAAAAAACCAAAAAGAAATAAAATTTGGTTTCAAGAGAATGCAACTGGAGCTTTGGGCGCAGTTAAGATGGGACAGAACACTTGCCCCCCTCTGGCTTAGGAATTCAACACAAAATATATCACAATCAACTGGGAAGACTTTTCCCAAAAATTTCCATTATTTCAAAATTCGTCCTCTCCTCGAAATGTTTCCATTTAGCTTTTTTCTCAAAATTCAGTTTTTTATTTTGGAAAAGTTGGGTGTTGGAAGTTTCGAATTTAGTCTTAAAATCGTTTTCTCAAAATCTGATGTTCTCAAGCTTTGGAATTTTCATCTTGAAATTCGTCGTCGTTTTTAATTTCTCAAAATTCGAATTTTGAAAATTTCGACTTTTTTAAAGTAAGACTTTCGGCAAATTCTGACTCGTTTATCAGACTTGGTCTTTTTCTCGAAATTCGGCCAATGTTTTGAACAAAACAGTAAGACTTTGACAAAAATTGTTATTTGGAAATTTTCATTTTTTGAAAATTGGGATTTTTTTAAAAAGGCAAAAGTTGCAAGAACATTTTCTTTGGAAACTTCAATTTTATTCTCAAACGACTATTTTCTAAAAAAAAATGAGACCTCCTCTCCGAAATTTTAATTTTATTTCGAAATTTCGACTTTTTTCCCAAAATTTGTCTTTTTCTTGAAATGTCGACCGTTTTTCTTCAAAATTGGTCTCATTACCAAAATTAAAACTTATTCAACGTCATTTTTATTAAAATTTGACCTTCTCTGGTAAGGTTCAAATTTTTTCTCAATTTGGATTTTTTTCAAAATTAGGAAAAAAAAGATCAAAATTTCGATTTTTTTTCGAAATGTTGATCTTATTCGCGAAGTTTCGATCTTTTTCTCGAAATTTCCTATTTCATTTTGAAGTTTCGCCATTTTTCTTAAAATTGGGTTTTTCTTAAGTTTGGCTTTATTTTTAATAATTAACTTTTCGAAAATTTCGTCGATTTCTTCAAGTTTGCTGTATTTTTCTCGAAATTTTGATTTTTAACTAACAATTTGATATTAAGTGGTTTTGAAAAGTCAACTTTTTCCCCGCAGTTGGTTTTTTTCCCCAAATTTTGTATTTTTCTCTTCAAAGATACCTTTTTCTCAAAATTCGTCTTTTTCTCGAAATTTCGACTATTTTTTTTTCCAAATTCGTCTCATTTTCAAAATTGAAACTTATTCAACGTCGTTTTCATTAAAATTTCTGGCCAATTCAGTTTTTTCTCAGTTTTGAGTATTTTTCGAAATTGGGGAAAAAGATCGAAATTTTGATTTTTTTTTCTCGAAACGTCGATCTTATTCTCGAAATTTCGATCATTTTCTCGAAATTTCCTATTTCATTTTGAAGTTTCGCCATTTTTCTCAATATTAGGTTTTTCTTAAGTTTGGCTTTTTTTAATAATTAACTTTTCGAAAATTTCGTCGATTTCTTCAAGTTTGCTGCTTTTTTCTCGAAATTTTGATTTTTAACTTACAATTTGATATTAAGTGTTTTTGAAAAGTTCAACTTTTTCCCCGCAGTTTGGCTTTTTCTCCAAATTTTGTATTTTCCTCTTCAAAAATAGCTTTTTCCCAAAATTCGACTTTTTCTAAAAATTCGTATTTTTCTCGAAATTTCGACTATTTTTTTTTTCTAAATTCGTCTCATTTTTAAAATTGAAACTTATTCAACGTCGTTTTCATTAAAATTTTACCATTTCTGGTCAAATTTCTCAGCTTTGAGTATTTTTCGAAATTGGGAAAAAAAGATCGAAATTTTGATTTTTTTTCGAAATGTCGATCTTATTCTCGAAATGTCGATCTTTTTCTCAAAATTTCCTATTTCATTTTGAAGTTCCCCCATTTTTCTCAATATTGGGGGTTTCTTAAGTTTGGCTTTTTTTAATAATTAATTTTTCGAAAATTTCGTCGATTTCTTCAAGTTTGTTGTTTTTTTTTCTCGAAATTTTGATTTTTAACTTACAATTTGATAATAAGTGTTTTTGAAAAGTTCAACTTCTTTTCCGCAGTTTGTTTATTTCTCCAAATTTTGTATTTTTTTCTTAACAAATAGCTCTTTCCCGAAATTCGCCTTTTTCTCAAAATTTGCCTTTTTCTCGAAATTTCGGCCATTTTTTTTTCAAAATTCGTCTCATTTTCAAAATTGAATCGTCGTTTTCATTAAAATTTGACCTTCCCTGGTAAAGTTCAAATTTTCTCTGCTTCGAATTTTATTCGTAATTGACAGAAAAAGATCGAAATTTCGAATTTTTTTTCGAAATGTCGATCTTATTCTCAAAATTGCGATCTTTTTCTCCAAATTTCCTATTTCATTTTGAAGTTTCGCCATTTTTCTCAATATTGGGTTCTTCCTAAGTTTGGCTTTTTTTTAATAATTAACTTTTCGAAAATTTCGTGAATTTCTTCAAGTTTGCTGCTTTTTCCTCGAAATTTTGATTTCTAACTTACAATTCGATATTAACTGTTTTTGAAAAGTTCAACTTTTTCCCCACAGTTGGTCTTTTTCCTCAAATTTTCTATTTTTCTCTTCAAAAATAGCTTTTTCTCAAAATTCGACTTTTTCTCAAAACTCGTCTTTTTCTCGAAATTTCGACTAGTTTTTTTTCTAAATTCGTCTCATTTTCAAAATTGAAACTTATTCAACGTCGTTTTCATTAAAACTTTACCATTTCTGGTCAAATTTCTCAGTTTTGAGTATTTTTCGAAATTGGGAAAAAAAGATCGAAATTTTGATTTTTTTTCGAAATGTCGATCTTATTATTCTCGAAATTTCGATCATTTTCTCAGAATTTCCTATTTCATTTTGAAGTTGGCCCATTTTTCTCAATATAGGGGCTTTTCTTAAGTTTGACTTTTTTTTAATAATTAACTTTTTGAAAATTTCGTCGATTTCTTCAAGTTTGCTGTTTTTTTCTCGAAATTTTGATTGTTAACTTACAAATTGATATTAAGTGTTTTTGAAAAGTTCAACATTTCCCCGCGGTTGGTCTTTTTCCCCAAATTTTGTATTTTTCTCTTCAAAAATAGCTTTTTCTCAAAATTCGTTTTTTTCTCGAAATTTCGACTATTTTTTTTTCAAATTCGTCTCATTTTCAAAATTGAAACTTATTCAACGTCGTTTTCATTAAAATTTTACCATTTCTGGTCAAATTTCTCAGTTTTGAGTATTTTTCGAAATTGGGAAAAAAATATCGAAATTTTGATTTTTTTTCGAAATGTCGATCTTATTCTCGAAATTTCGATCATTTTCTCAGAATTTCAGATTTTCGTCGTTTTAATGAAAACGTCGTTTTCATTAAAATTTCTGGTCAAATTCAGTTTTTTCTATTTTGAGTATTTTTCGAAATTGAGAAAAAAAGATCGAAATTTTGATTTTTTTTCGAAATGTGGATCTTATTCTCGAAATCTCGATCTTTTTCTTGAAATTTCCTATTTCATTTTGAAGTTTCCCCATTTTTCTCAATATAGGGGCTTTTCTTAAGTTTGTCTTTTTTTTAATAATTAACTTTTCGAAAATTTCCTCGATTTCTTCAAGTTTGCTACTTTTTAACTTATAATTTGATATTAGGTGGATTGGAAAAGTCCAACTTTTTCCCCGCACTAGGTCTTTTTCCTCAAATTCTGTATTTTTCTCTTCAAAAATAGCTTTTTCTCAAAATTCGACTTTTTCTAAAAATTCGTCTTTTTCTCGAAATTTCGGCTATTTATTTTTCAAAATTCGTTTCATTTTTAAAATTGAAACTTATTCAACGTCGTTTCCATTAAAATTTCATCTCTGGGAAAGTTTAAATTTTCGAAAAAAAAAAACCGAAATTGAGAAATAAAAGATCGAAAATTCGAATTTTTTTCGAATCTTATTCTCGAAATTTCGATCTATTTTATCAAAACTTCGTATTTCATTTTGAAGTTTCGCCATTTTTTTCAATATTGGGCGTTTATTAAAAGTGCTTGTTTTAATAATTTAGTTTTCGAAAATTTAGTGGATTTCTTCAAGTTTGCTGTTTTTCCAGAGATTTTGATTTTTAAATTAAAATTCGACAATAAATGCTTTTGAAAAGTTCAACTTTTTCCTCGCAGTTCGTCTTTTTCTCTAAATTTTGTATTTTTTTCTTAAAAGTTAGTACTATTCCCAAAATTTGCCTTTTTCTCAAAATTCGTCTTTTTGAAATTTCGACTTTATTCTCAAAAATATACATTTTGGACTTTCCTTTCAAAAATGGCTTTTCTTACGGATTTTTTTTTTAATATTTGGTATTTTCGGAAAATTTCGTTCCTTTTCAATTAAACTTTCCAAGAACTTGAACATCAAAATTTGATTTTTTCTCGAAATTTTGACTTTTATCTCAAAATTCGATGGTTTAAGAAATATCGACTTTTTTCCCAAAATTGGCATTTCTTAAAAGTTAGCATTTCTTCGAAATTGGCATTTGTTCGAAATTTGCATTTTCTCGAAATTGGCATTTCTTCGAAATTGGCATTTCTTCGAAATTGGCATTTCTTCGAAATTGGCATTTCTTCGAAATTGGCATTTCTCCGAAATTGGCATTTCTCGGAAATTTGCGTTTCCTCGAATTGGCATTTCCTCGAAATTGGCATTTCTTCGAAATCGGCATTTTTTCGAAATTTCGACTTTCTCGAAATTCGTTAATTTTCTCAAAATTGGATTGGAATTTTGGTTAAAAGGGAAATACGTTGAGAAAAATATTATTAGGAAATTTCGAGAAAAAGGTTTCTTGTAAATTTAATTACTTTGGCAAAATTTGAAGATTATGTCAAAATTCAACGAAAGAAATAAAGGAAAAAAATATTTTAGGAAATTGCGATTGAATCCTCAAATAGGCTTATGGAAATTTCGTTTTTTTCCTAATTCTTGACTTATTCGAATTTTTTGAAACGATTAGATTTTTTATTTAAATTTTGTTTTCGAAAATTCCCAGAACTGGGTTTCTTCTCAAAAATTCATCTTTTTCGAAATTTAGATTTCATCCCTCAAAATTATTTCGTCTCCAAATTTGGTTTTATTTTAGAAATTTTGAATATTTACTAGAAATATCGACCTTTTTCCTCAAAATTTCGATCGTATTTTTTCGAAATCCATTTTACTTAGTATCAAGATTTACTGAACATTTTTTAAAAATTTGACTTTCGAGAAGAGAGAAGCTTATTAAAGCGTTTTTCAAGATTCGCGTTCCTCTCGAAATGTTGACTCGTACCTCGTACCTTAGAATTACATTTCTGGAAATTTCTATTCGAAAGTGGACTAGTTGACATTTTCAATTCGGTGTTAGCAAATATTTATCAAAAACCTTGTGGAATTTTAGAATTTTATTGCGTTTTTATCGTTAATAAAGTTTAATAGTTACGAAAATGGACTTTTTCTGGAAATTTTTAATTTTTCTCCAAATTTGACGATTTCTTCAAAAAACTGGATCAAGTTTCGAAATCTTAAGGACACTCGTATAGGGCACCCAATTGTTAAGGAAATGAATGCATCTAGTGCCCCAAATTGTTTAAATTCTCAAGAAAACCAAAAAGTAACGATCGAGCGTCAAGAAGTAACTTTCGGAGCTTCAAGAGGATGCGTCGGCAGGCAAAAAGTCCGATGATGGGACATGGAGCACTAAATTATCAGAGAAACTCGTAGAGCTCTCAAGCTCTAGGGAATCCATTCGAAACCTTAAAATTTCGAGGCGACTCATCTAGAACAACCAATTATGAGGAATATCTAACTAGAACTGCACATTCTTAATGAAACTTCTGTAAGTCCTAAATTTCAAAATAAAACTGCCCAAAATTTAAATTCTTGAGGACCAGTCTTAAGGGAATTCATCTTGAATCCTCTAAAGTTGGCAAGATACTTATCTAGATTTATGAAGTACTAGTTATTATCCGCCACTTCGACTATGGATTTGAGTAAATAATTAGAATTAAACAGAAAAATAGGATTAGGATACTATTTTTATTTTAATTAAAGAGAAATTGCATTTTATTTTGATTTATTGAGTATTGACCCCACAACCTTAAGATTGCATTTAGCCATAACTTAATTTTCCTACATTCGAACTACGATCAGGAAAAGGTAACCCATTATGGGTACCTACGTCATTTCTCCTCTTTCAAAAAGCCAGTTACTTTTCCAGAAATGTATGCTAAGTATCTGAAATAATGAGCATATTAACCTTCCCCGTCTATATTTATCTGTTTTCATGGACGTTCCAGATAAAGCACTCCATTAAATGTTTCGCACCTCCAATACATCAGGAAATGTTTGCCAAAATTGAAATTTATTATGTTGTCGCGTGGCTTATTTTAGATTTTATATTCGCTTCTTAAACGCGATGACTAATCTCATTGTGACATTTTCGTCATCTGAAACAACTGGAATAGGTTTGATGGGCGCGTTAAAAAATTTATGAAACGAATTTAACTGACAGATTAAGCAATTTAACTGCTGAAGCTGGCGTTGGTAAACGGCTAAAAATGTAATAAAATGCGAAACTGTTTCATTATCGCGAAATAGTTGAGTGTTTAGTCGAATATGTTTGTCACATAAAAGATAATGAATTTTACCATAGAATTGTAAACAAACTGTCGCACAAACACTGACGGTGCACCACGATCAAAAAACAACTGATGGGTAGTGGGTTAGTATTACAGTTTCATTAAAAGAATTGGGTCACTTCAATCGAAATCAAAAATTAGTAAACAAAATAATGCATTGTATTATAATTGAACCGAATATGCAAGGTTATTGTGGTAAATGCGTATAAATTAGCGTGGAATGTTTGATGGCAATAAACGCTATTAGACGTCGTACACACACAGACAAATTGCTAATCTAGCCGATGTCATTGTTGCTAGACAATTTGCATTATTAATCAATAGACAATTAAACTTGCATTTGGAATTTGTTGCAGTTGAAATTAATTTCGCATTTAAAATTCTTCGATTGCGACAATTATTCATACCTTTTTTTTTATCTAAATTACACAGGCTTAGAAAAAAACGAAATTTGTGTGCTAAGGAATAGACCACTTTTAATATTTGCACTGAGCACGAATCGGAAGTCGAAATTGAGAGTTACTGATCGAACTTTTGGAAAAACCATAAAAACTAATCTCAATGTCAATGTAGCAATTTCTTCCACAATGCATCAATTGGACGAGAGGTTTCTTTATAACTATAAAAAAAAGTCAAGGGCTAGTTAACCTCTCATAATTACCAATTCATATTAAACGTTAAGACGTTCATTATTTTTCGTCATCACTTTCAAATCCTGAAGTGTGCGCCTAAAAATTCTAACTTGTGATTTGGCACCACTGAAAGGCATTGAAAGGCCTGCTTTCTCTCTTGTGGGGTAGTACACTTGGCTGAATACACTGGTAATAACGCAGGCGACAGTCCCTTTCTCGATTTTGATAAAATGCTTGGATCAAGTTAGCCCTCAATTCACCGAATCTTGGCACGTGCATCGAGTCTTATTATTTCTCGATTGTACAGTTCGTGTTTTTTCAAGTTTTATTCCTTTGGCACACCAGCTGTTTCTAAATCAAACTGCTCCGTAATAATAACAAATACCTCTTGAAACACTCGCCTATCTTCCTTCAGTTTCCTTTTTCTCTTAACTGAAGGCCAATGTCTGAAAAACTGCAACGAAATTGGAACAGCTTATGAGGTAGTAGTAGTGCTTGCAAAAATCTTTGTATCTGACATGTCTGAATTAAAAAAACAATTTGTATCTTGTTAATCCTTTTTTTAGTGGAACGGACTGGTCCTTGGTTATCTTCAAAAATTGAAATACAGAACTTGTCCGCTGAAATCAAGAAAGTTTCTTTCTGAAGATGACAGCTTGGCTGTCGAAACGCGTTAGAGCAACCTTTGTTGGGTTTTTGAATCTACCTTCTTAATCCGTTAAATTAAAATAAGGTCTCCAAATCTAGCAAAACAAAAACAAAAACACCCCCAATCTAATTAATGAATCTACAGCTCAGTTTGATCTTCAAATAGGTCCTGGGTTGGCTTCTCATATCGGCTGGGTTGTTGGCTATTCTTCCTCCGAAATCTTTTGGCCATTTAGAACATCAAAGCAAGGAAACAAACACTGTCTTCGTAGGATGTTAAAGTAATAGGTGTTTTACAGAATGTTTTTCGGGACTGAATGGGATCAAGAAACTGTTTAAAATTCTCGTTGGATCTTTTTAAAGAAGAAAACGTGAAAATTCACAACGGAAGAGCGCGGTAGATCTTAGATTTGTATTGAGTCGTTTAGCTTCAATGTTTCACTTCAACCAAATTAGATCTTTTGTTGTCTAAACTACTACAACGTCATCCTCACTTTTAATAAGGTTTCGGATGTTCCTGAAACGAAGTCGTCAATTTCACGGATGTTATTTTCATCATTACAAACATCATTTGTCCGAAGTAGTCCATTCTACTATCAATCAATGAAGGGAATTCGCACAAAATATCATCGTCTCGTTTGAGAAGATGCAGAATCTGCCGAGACTCTATCTACCTTTTTGGGACGGTACCTCAAGGAGCAATGACTGATAAGAAGACCAGTGAACATTTTTTAGTATATCGACAAAATACCATCGTCTCGTCCGAGAAGATGCAGAATCTGCGAAGACTCTATCTACCTTTTTGGGACGGTACCTCAAGAAACAATGATAAGACCAGTGACCATTGTTGAGTATATCGACAAAATATCATCGCCTCGTCCGATAAGATGCATAATCTGCAAAGACTGACTATCCGCTTTCTTGGGATGGTACCTCAACGAGCAATGGGCGATAAGAAGATTAGTGACCATTGTTGAGTACATCGACGAAATATCATCGTCTCGTCCGAGAAGATGCAGAATCTGCCAAAACTCTATCTATCTTTTTGGGACGGTACCTCAATGAGAAATGATAAGAAGACCAGTGACCATTGTTGAGTATATCGACAAAATATTATCGCCTCGTCTGAGAAGATGCATAATCTGCAAAGACTGACTTTATCAAATTTCTTGGGGAGGTACCTCAAGGAGCAATGACTAATAAGAAGACCAGTGACCACACTTGAGTATATCGACAAAATATCATCGTCTCGTCCGAGAAGATGCATGATCTGCAAAGACTGACTTTATCAATTTTCTTGTGGTACCTCAAGAAGCGATAACTGATAAGAAGACCAGTGACCATTGTTGAGTATATCGACAAAATATCATCGTCCCGTCTGAGAAGATGCAGAATCTGCCAAAACCCTATCTATCTTTTTGGGACAGTACCTCAAGGAGCAATGATAAGAAGACCAATGACCATTGTTGAGTATATCGACAAAATATCATCGCCTCGTCCGAGAACATGCATAATCTGCTAAGACTGACTTTTATTAATTTTCTTGGGGTGGTACCTCAAGGAGCAATGATTGATACGAAGACCAGTGACCACACCTGAGTATATCGACAAAATATCATCGTCTCGTCTGAGAAGATGCATAATCAGCAAAGAGTGAATTTATTCACATTCTTGGGGTGGTATCTCAAGGAGCAATGACTGATAAGAAGACCAGTGACCATTGTTGAGTATATCGACAAAATATCATGGTCTCGTTCGAGAAGATGCATAATTTGCCAAGACTGACTTAATCATCCACTTTCTTGGGGTGATACCTCAGGGAGCAATGACCGATAAGAAGACCAGTAACCAGCCCTCGAGTATATGAACAAAATTTCGTTCGAGAAGATGCATAATCTGCAAATAATGACTTTATCCACTTTCTTGGGGTGGTATCTCAAGGAGCAATGACTGTTAAGAAGACCAGTTACCATTTTTGAGTATATCGACAAAATATCATAGTCTCGTCCGAGAAGGTGCATAATCTGCAAAGACTGACTTAATCCACTTTCTTGGAGTGGTATCTTAAGGAGCCATGACTGATGATAAGAAGACCAGTGACTGTCAAGAGGACCAGAGGACCTTCTTGAGTATATCGATAAGTTTTCTTGTTTTGATTGGCGAATAGGTAACTAAAAATCTTTTTACTTGCCTTTGACCTGGACCTGGAGTATTTTTCAAGAGGGTGTTCATTTGCCTCTCTTACCAACTGTGGAATTTTGTGTTGACATGGCTTTTGGTGGTACCAACGATTTGGGTTAATTAAATCGTGTTTCGACTTCTCTTTTTACAAGGCTCTATCGGCCCCTTATTCCCTTATGGCCTGGTACCTAATCAACATCAAACCTACCAAGATAACTCGGTATGGCAGCTATTTCAGGGCTCTTCTGGAGTCCAAGTGACAGAAAAGGTATGAGAATGGGGACATAAAAGAACAGAATGTTAAGTCACTAGTTTCACCAGAGGCTACTCTTCCCAATTGTGGAATTTCCTATTGAGACATGGCTTTTGGTGGTACCAAAGATTCGGGTTAATTAAATCGTGTTTCGACTTCTGTTTTTATGATGCTCTATCGGCCCCTTATTTCCTTCTATTCCCTTATGGCCTGGCACCTAATCAAAGTCAAACCTACCCAATTCCTAGGTATTGTTTGAGCAAAATAACTTGGTATGGCCGCTATTTCCGAAGTCTTCTGGAGTCAAAGTGACACAAACGGTAGAGAATGGGGACATAAAAGAACAGAATGTTAAGTCACTAGTTTCAACAGACGCTCCTCTTCCCAATTGTGGAATTTCCTGCTAAGACATGGCTTTTGGTGGTACCAAAGATTCTGGTTAATTAAATCGTGTTTCGACTTCTGTTTTTACGAGGCTCTATCGGCCCCTTATTCCCTTCTATTCCCTTATGGCCTGGCACCTAATCAAAGTCAAACCTACCCAGTTTCTAGGTATTGTTTGATCAAGATAATTCGCTATGGCAGCTATTTCAGGGCTTTTCTGGAGTCCAAGTGACACAAACGGTAGATAATAGGGACATAAAAGAACAGAATATTAAGTCACTAGTTTCACCAGAAGCTACTCTTCCCAATTGTGGAATTTCCTATTGAGACATGGCTTTTGGTGGTACCAAAGATTCAAATTAATTTGATCGTGTTTCGACTTCTGTTTTTATGAGGCTCTATCGGCCCCTTATTCCCTTCTATTCCCTTATGGCCTGGCACCTAATCAAAGTCAAACCTACCCAATTCCTAGGTATTGTTTGAGCAAAATAACTCGGTATGGTCGCTATTTCCGAAGTCTTCTGGAGTCAAAGTGACACAAACGGTAGAGAATGGGGACATAAAAGAGCAGAATGTTAAGTCACTAGTTTCAACAGAGGCTCCTCTTCCCAATTGTGGAATTTCCTGCTAAGACATGGCTTTTGGTGGTACCAAAGATTCGGGTTAATTAAATCGTGTTTCGATTTCTGCTTTTATGAGGCTCTATCGACCCCTTATACTCTTCTATTCCCTTATGGCCTGGCACCTAATCAAAATTAAACCTACTGAGTTTCTAGGTATCGTTTGAGCAAGATAACTCGGTATGACAGCTATTTTAGGGCTCTTCTGGAGTCAAAGTAACACCAAAGGTTGAGAAAGGGGACATAAAAGAAGACAATGTTAAGTCACTAGTTTCACCAGAGGCTACTCTTCCCAATTGTGAAATTTATTGTTGAGACATGGCTTTTGGTGGTACCAAAGATTCGAGTTAATTAAATCGTGTTTCGACTTCTGTTTTTATGAGATTCTATCGGCCCCTTATTCCCTTCTATTCCCTTATGGCCTGGCACCTAATCGAATCAAACCTACCCAGTTTCTAGGTATTGTTTGAGCAAGATAACTCGGTATGGCAGCTATTTCCGGAGTCTTCTGGAGTCTAAGTGACACAAACGGTAGAGAATGGGGACATAAAAGAACAGAATGTTAATTTACTAGTTTCACCAGAGGCTACTCTTCTGCGAAAGCAGAAAACTAAACTTTAAGACAGACTTCAGTTGTCAATAGTGATGCACAAAGCAAGATTTCTGTCTTGCTTGTTTGCTTGTCTTGTCTTGCTCAGGAAGAGAAGAAGTTGTTTTACTTCTTGTCTTGCCAATTTCTTGATGGGTTGATTCTTGTTTGCTATCAGAGTCTTGCTTTTTCTTGTTCTCGGTGGCTTGTTCGTTTTGGGCATGAGCAACAACACAACAGGTTCCGAATTCATTACGACAATTTAAAAAGTAGGTCATCCATAAAAAATCTACAGACAAAGTAAACCGATAAATTTGAGGAGTGGGCCCAATAAAACCGTTATCAAGATGTTACCTGCAACCAGGAACAAAATTTTCAATCATAAAAAGGCCAATTTGTTTGTGTTGATCTAATTTTAGATTAACAGAATAAAACAGAAACATTCTCTTTTTAACAAATTGGCAAAACGAATTGGAGCAAAGGATAATTAAAACTTTTTATTTAACAAAATAAAGAGAATTATTTTGTTGCAAAAAGTGATGGTGTCTTCTTGGCTGCTTCAAATTCCACTATTGATTATGAGTTAGGATGTTGGCCAGATATTAAGTCAATCGAAACACGAAGCATCTTTTGCAACATCTAATTGAGATATGGATTTGATGGTAATTTTAAAACTGGCAAGTGGAAAGGATTACGAGTATTCTAGCCTGAAACTTTTTGTATCCTGTATTATTAAAAATAATGAAGGATATACGCAGACTAAGTTCAAATATAAGAAAAAGTCACATCGGAAGATTATTTTTTAGACCATCGCTTATTATAAGAAAATATTGAAAAAAGGAAGACACCTTGTTTTTTGCCAATTTCCCGATAAGAAACCTTGCTCTTGCAAAAAGAACTTCTTGTCTTGTTGTTGCTTACCAATTTTTTGTCTTCTTGCAGCAAGAACAAAACAAGAACAAGAAATTTGTGAAACAGTAGTTCTTAACAATACCAAAGGCGAAATTCTTCTAAAGATAGAGAAAAAAGAAGGAGACAGAAGGGCATGGTCCCTTAGAATGTCAACCATTCGGCACATGAAACTCTTTTGTGCAGTCAGTGGAAAAATCCACTAGCACTGCAACTTAGTATGTGAACCATAGCAGAAACGAAAGCAGCAAAGATATTCCAAAGTGAAAGCCATAGGATGGAAGGAAGAGGGCATTTAATACAGACCAGAGACAAGCCTGGTAACTTAATATAGCGACCAACCAGTGGTGGATTAAATGTTGACAGCGTCCTAGGCAAATATTGTATAACACACCTCAGCAATATTTTTTGACGATTAAGCCCCCCCCCCTCCCCCAAATGTAACTAGCTTCCAGATTTCCTTGTGCCCCTAGATACCTTTTTGATTTGCCTTAGGGATCATCCACCACTACGATGAGCTTTGGTTTATTGAAATTTTGACCAGCATGAACATCTACGTGTTTTAAAATGGATTGATTTTAACTGAATACGCAAATAATAATGACAGGATAATGTTTTGTTGGAATAATGTATCACATAAAGGCAACATTATAGTAGAAAAAGAAAATATTACCGATGAACTATTGCTTTTTATTGAAATTTTGACCACGAAAAGCGTGTAATTAGTTTCTAGGGTCTGTAGCATAAATATTCGATAGCTGCAGCTTAAAATAATGTACCACATGAAGACAAAATTATGGTGGAAAAAGATCATATTACTGATGAACTTTCGTTTTCCATTGAAATTTTTACCATCAAATGGTTATTTTGTTATTTGGTTGGGTCCGAAAGATTACGATGGCGAAATGTTCTTCAGTTTCAGATGAAGCCTCTGCTTAGTTTCTAGGGTTTCTAGCACAACCATTCGATATGGTACAGCTTGGAAAACTGTACCGCATGAAGACAAAATTATAGTGAAAAAAGATCATATTACTGATGAACTTTCGTTTTTCAGTGAAACTTTGACCACCAAATGATTATTAAGATGGATCGATGGGACCGATTAGGAAAATTATGATGGTGATATGCTGTTTAGTTTCAAATGAAGCCTCTGTTAAATTTCAAATAAAGTTTCTGTTTAGATTCTAGAGTCTCTGCCAAAACTAGTCGATCAGGTACAGCTTGGAAAACTGCACCACATGAAGACAAAACTATAGTGGAAAAAGAATATATTACTGATGAAGTTTCCTTTTTCATTGAAATTTTGACCACCAAATAATTATTAAGATGGATTGTCTGGTCTGATTAGTAAGATTACACCAAATGATTATTAAGATGGACTGATTGTAGCTGCTTAGAACCATAGTCCATATGAAGGCAAAATTATGGTGAAAAAAGTAAATATTACTGATGAACTTTCCCTTTTCATTGAAATTTTGACCACCAAATGACCATTAAGATAGATTGATTGTACGAGCTTAAAGCAAGGTTCCATATGAAGGCAAAATTACGCTGGAAAAAGAATATATTACTGATGATCTTTCTTTTTTCATTGAAATTTTGACCACCAAATGATTATTAAGATGGATTGGCAGGTCTGATTAGTAAGATTATGATGAAAATGGGCTGTTTAACTTCAAATGAAGTCTCTGATTAGTTTCAAGGGTCTGTAGCATAACCATTCGCTATGGTGCAGCTTGGAAAAATGTACCACATGAAGACAAAATTATGGTGGAAAAAGATCATATTACTGATGAACTTTCGGTTTTCAGTGAAATTTTGACCACCAAATGATTATTAAGATGTTTCGATTGGTTCGATTAGAAGATTATGATGGCGATATGCTGTTTAGTTTCAAATAAAGCCTCTGTTTAATTTCAAATAAAGTTTCTGGTTACTTTCTAGACGCTCTATGATAATCAATCGATCAGGTACAGCTTGGAAAACTGCACCAAATGAAGACAAAACTATAGTGGAAAAAGAAAATATTACTGATGAACTTTCGTTTTTCATTGAGATTTTGAATACCAAATGATTATTAAGATGGACAGATTGTAGGAGCTTAGTACCATAGTTCATATGAAGGCAAAATTATGGTGGAAAAAGTAAATATTACTGATGAACCTTCCTTTTTCATTGAAATTTTGACCACCAAATGACCATTAAGATATATTGATTGTACGAGCTTAGAACAAGGTTCCATATGAAGGCAAAATTACATTGGAAGAAGAATATATTACTGATGAACTTTTCTTTTTCATTGAAATTTTGACCACCAAATGATTACTAAGATGAATTGGCAGGTCTGATTAATAAGATTATGATGGGAATGTGCTGTTTAAGTTTAAATTAAGTCTTTGATTAGTTTCAAGGGTCTGTAGCATAACCATTCGCTATGGTGCAGCTTGGAAAAATGTACCATATTAAGACAAAATTATGGTGGAAAAAGTTGATATTACTGATGAACTTTCGTTTTTCATTGAAAGTTTGACCACCAAATGATAATTAAGATGTTTTGATTGGTCCGATTAGAAGATTATGATGGCGATATGCTGTTTAGTTTCAAATAAAGCCTCTGTTTAATTTCAAATAAAGTTTCTGGTTAGTTTCTAGACGCTCTATGATAATCAATCGATCAGGTACAGCTTGGAAAACTGCACCAAATGAAGACAAAACTATAGTGGAAAAAGAAAATATTACTGATGAACTTTCGTTTTCCATTGAGATTTTAAACACCAAATGATTATTAAGATGGACTGATTGTAGGAGCTTAGTACCATAGTCCATATGAAGGCAAAATTATGGTGGAAAAAGAATATATTACTGATGATCTTTCCCTTTTCATTGAAATTTTGTCCACCAAATGACCATTAAGATAGATTGATTGTACGAGCTTAGAGCAAGGTTCCATATGAAGGCAAAATTACATTGGAAAAAGAATATATTACTCATGAACTTTTTTTTTTCATTGAAATTTTGACCACCAAATGATTATTAAGATGAATTGGCAGGTCTGATTAATAAGATTATGATGGAAATGTGCTGTTTAAGTTTAAATGAAGTCTCTGATTAGTTTCAAGGGTCTGTAGCATAACCATTCGCTATGGTGCAGCTTCGAAAAATGTACCATATTAAGACAAAATTATGGTGGAAAAAGTTGATATTACTGATGAAATTTCGTTTTTCATTGAAAGTTTGACCACCAAATGATTATTAAGATGTTTTGATTGGTCCGATTAGAAGATTATGATGGCGATACGCTGTTTAGTTTCAAATAAAGCCTCTGTTTAATTTCAAATAAAGTTTCTGGTTATTTTCTAGGGGCTCTATGATAATCAATCGATCAGGTACAGCTTGGAAAACTGCACCAAATGAAGACAAAACTATAGTGGAAAAAGAAAATATTACTGATGAACTTTCGTTTTTCATTGAGATTTTGAACACCAAATGATTATTAAGATGGACTGATTGTAGGAGCTTAGTACCATAGTCCATATGAAGACAAAATTATGGTGGAAAAAGTAAATATTACTGATGAACTTTCCTTTTTCATTGAAATTTTGACCACCAGATGACCATTAAGATAGATTGATTGTACGAGCTTAGAGCAAGGTTCCATATGAAGGCAAAATTATGGTGGAAAAAGAATATATTACTGATGAACTTTCCTTTTTCATTGAAATTTTGACCACCAAATGATTATTAAGATGGATTGGCTGGTCTGATTAGTAAGATTATGATGGAGATGTGCTGTCCAACTGCAAATGAAGCCTCTGATTAATTTCAAGGGTCTGTAGCATCACCATTCGATATGGTACAGCTTGGAAAAATGTACCACATGAAGATAAAATTATAGTGGAAAAAGAACATACTACAGATGATCTTTCGTTTTTCATTGAAATTTTGACCACCAAAGGATCATCAAGATGGATCGATTGTGTTCAAATACACATAGCGATGGTGATATGGTATTTCGTTCCAAATGAAGCCTCTTATTAGTTTCTAAGGTCTCCAAGCATAACCAATGATAAGGTATAGGTCGGAAAACTGTACCACATGAAGATAACATTGTGGTGAAAAAAGATAATATTACTGATGAACTTTCGTTTTTCATTGCAATTTTGACCACCAAATGACTATCCAGAAATCCAAATAGGTTGACTGTATCTGAATAAGTAAGATTATGAAGGTGAGATCATATTCAGTTCCAAATGAAGCTTTTGGTTAGTTTCAAGGATCTCCAACATAACCGTTCGATAAGGTATAGCTTGGAAAAGTGCTCCTTATGAAGGCAAAATTGCAGTGGAAAAGGAAACTATTACTGATGACCTTTCCTTTTTCATTGAAAGTTTGAACACCAAAAACATCCCAAGAAAAAACAACACGTTAACTCTATATGTCTATGTCCAACTAGACCAGGACAAGGGGCGAAACTCTTCTAAAATAACAATGGCAAAGAAGACCGGACGGTCAAGACAGAAGAGCATTTCGGAAGCAAAACTTTTTTGGGGAACTCCTCATGATCATAAAAGATATGTTTTGTTCTAATTTTTTATTCACTTCACTACCAGTTCTTTGATATTCAATTATTAATTTACGTTTAGGAACACTGGATCAAATTCTTCAAATTTTCGAACTTTCGTCTTAGCTACCAATTTGCTTCCTAATTTTAATGAGTAGTCCTTTTAAATATACACTTTTTAATAGTTTTCAACTGATCCTCTGATGCTTGAATAGATTTCAAAATAGAAACAGTCGTGCCAGTGCTTTTGCCAAATGTAGTTTTTCTTCTAATTGAATCAAATTCAAACTTTGTTCATTTTATTGTTTTCAGTTGTTAATATAAGATTGAATTTACGGTTGGTCGCTTCTATTATTAGGTACGCGTCGTGGTGGCTTATCTTCTAATATTTACATACTTCGTCATCTAATTTTCTTGATAGTGATTCAAATTATCTGATATTTGCCAATTGCCAATTCTGACGTAGCTAATTAATTTGATATAAAAAAATAACATCCAACTATTACTAAGTGCGAATGCCAAATAAAAAACGTTACCTATTGAACCAATCCGTATAAAAACAGTTAACGTATGTAACACCTAAAATTTCCTAACGTGCTTACGTAATTAAATGGTTGTAATTCTTAATTAAGGCACAATATATCAACGGCTGTTAACATGCGTAATAAGTGCTCAGTCGAAACCCAAACATTAATTGCATTTTCACCTGCACATATTTGGGTCAGTCCAAAGACCGGCGTTATAATCCACCACCTGCAGTCGCAATGCATACAATCTACATCCCAATATTTGCCAATATCTCGAAAAAGTTATTCAACTGTTTCCAATAAAAAAAAACACCGATATCTAGATCCAGCGCGCTACGGCCATCCGATGTTTATTTCGTGCAACATGACAGTTCGGGTCAATATTACTTTGCCCTTTCAACAACCTCAGTCACTGGGGCAAAAAGTTTCTCCGTTTACCATCCACCACCAGGGTCGATTACCACGCCGAAATTAGGATAGCTTTCTTACCTTCAATCTGTGCAAATTTCCATCGCGGGCAGCGTTGTACACGACACTTTTATAATCCATTTTGGACAACAAACACTGTGAAAATCACACGAAACAATTGCCTGACTGTAACGAAAAATTAGATTTCCATCGCTCTCAGCCACGGCTGCAACCGATGAAACACACTTCGTAACTTCGCCTGGTTTTGTAACGCACTGTTATTATAAGTTGGCGAGAAGCGAGTAGCGGACCTGGGGAACTGGTACAATCAACGGACCTGCAATCAGACGGACACCAGACAGCTGATCTCATCTTCTAGGAGGAGGAAACTAGCTT
The DNA here is from genome assembly GCA_028583605.1 of Dastarcus helophoroides. Taxonomy (NCBI): domain Eukaryota; kingdom Metazoa; phylum Arthropoda; class Insecta; order Coleoptera; family Bothrideridae; genus Dastarcus; species Dastarcus helophoroides. The sequence continues at coordinate 13,539,161 of CM053329.1, forward strand.
GGATAGTCGCGTAGATTTGGATACTGAAACATAGAGTACGCTATGGTGCTGAGTATGAGAGAAATCGATACGTTTTGGATGTCGTATTTGCCTGTGCAGATGTCACCACTAACACCATGTGCGTAAGGAGAAAAATACGAAGGCATATCAAATATTACACGACATTCTATTTCTCAAAATTTTCCCACCAATAAAATATACAAAAATTTGAAAAATTTATATTTTTGCTTGGTCGTCCCTTTCTAAAACACAGTTTTCCCATAGAAAACTTGATGTAGATTTTTTTTTGTTACAGAAACATTGGATATGATTTTTTTACGTTTTGTCTTCTAGAAACTCTTACCAACGAATTTCGGAAACTCGTTTTATTCTGAATATCCACCATTATAATTTAACTGCTTGTTTAGACCTGTTGGAAAAAATTGAATACGGACCTGTACAACGTTTTTAATATCTACTTGTAATAAGTAATTCAGAAATTGAACAAATACGACAAAAATATGCTTCCACTTTTGCTGAAAATTTTCCACCTTTTTCAGGATTTTTAATTTTCAAAAAATTTGTAGTTTTGAAAAGTTGACTGTTCTTCGTTTTTCGAAATTTTGACTTTTATTAAAGAACTCAACCCTTTTTTGAAGATTTAGAGTTTGTTTTAAAAAAATCGGTGTTTTTTGTAAATTAGGACTCTCCTCCATTTGTAATTTTAAAAAGTTTGACTGTTTCTCAAAATTTCAACTCGGAAGAAATTAAATTTTTTTAAAAATTTCAAATTTATTCTAGAAAATCAATTTTTTTTTGTTAAATTACGATTCTTCAAGATTTGTAATTTTGAAAAGTTTGACTGTTTCTCTAAATTTTGACTTTTATTGAAGAACTCAACCTTTTTTTGAAAATTTCGACTTTGTTTTAAAAAATTGGTTCTTTTTTTTGTAAATTCCGACTCTTCAACATTTGCAATTTTGAAAAGTTTGACAGTTTCTCAAAATCTCGACTCGGAAGAATTCGAACTTCTTTGAAATTTCGACTTTATTTTAAAAAATCAATATTTTTTGTTTAATTACGATTCTTCAAGATCTGAAACTTTGAAAAGTGCGACTATTTTTCGAAATTTTGACTTTTATTGAGGAACTCAACCTTTTTTAAAAATTTCGTCTTGGTTTTAAAAATTTGGTTTGTTTTTTTGTAAATCCCGACTCTTCAACATTTTCAATTTTGAAAAGTTTGAATGCTTCTTAAAATTTCGACTCGGAAGATTCAAACTTTTTTGAAAATTTCGACTTTATTTTAAAAAATCGATTTTGTTTCTTAAATTACGATTATTCAAGATTTGCAATTTTGAAAAAATCCACTGTTTCCCGAAATTTTGACTTTTATTGAGGAACTCAATCTTTTTCAGGATTTTTAATTTTTAAAAAATTTGCAGTTTTGAAAAGTTCGCCTGTTTTTTGAAATTTTGACTTTTATTGAGGAACTCAACCTTTTTTGAAAATTTCGACTTTGTTTTAAGAAATTGGTTCGTATTTTTGTAAATTCCGTCTCTTGAACATTTGCAATTTTGAAGTTTGACTGTTTCTTAAAATTTCGACTCGGAAGATTCAAACTTTTTTGAAAATTTCGACTTTATTTTAAAAAATCGATTTTGTTTCTTAAATTACGATTATTCAAGATTTGCAATTTTGAAAAAATCCACTGTTTCTCGAAATTTTGACTTTTATTGAGGAACTCAATCTTTTTTAGGATTTTTAATTTTTAAAAAATTTGCAGTTTTGAAAAGTTCTCCTGTTTTTTAAAATTTCCACTTTTATTGAGAAACTCAACCTTTTTTGAAAATTTCGTCTTTGTTTTAAGAAATTGGTTCGTATTTTTGTAAATTCCGATTCTTCAACATTTGCAATTTTGAAAAGTTTCACTGTTTCTCAAAATTTCGACTCGGAAGATTCAAACTTTTTTGAAAATTTTGATTTTATTTTAAAAAATCGATACTTTTTGTTAAACTACGATTCTTCAAGATTTACAATTTTGAAAAGTTCGACTGTTTCTCGAAGTTTTGACTTTTATTGAGGAACTCAATCTTTTTCAGGATTTTTAATTTTTAAAAAATTTGCAATTTTGAAAAGTTCCCCTGTTTTTTGAAATTTTGACTTTTATTGAGGAACTCAACATTTTTTGAAAATCTCGACTTTGTTTTAAGAAATTGATTCGTTTTTTTGTAAATTCCGACTCTTCAACATTTGCAATTTTGAAAAGTTTAACTGTTTCTCAAAATATCGACTCGGAAGAATTCAAACTTTTTTAAAAATTTAGACTTTATTTTAAAAATTCCATTTTGTTTCTTAAATTACGATTATTCAAGATTTGCAATTTTGAAAAGTTCGACTGTTTCTCGAAATTTTGAATTTTATTGAGGCACTCAATCTTTTTCAGGATTTTTAATTTTTAAAAAATTTGCAGTTTTGAAAAGTTCGCCTGTTTTTTGAAATTTCCACTGTTATTGAGCAACTCAACCTTTTTTAAAAATTTCGACTTTGTTTTAAAAAAGTGGTTCGTATTTTTGTAAATTCCCATTCTTCAACATTTGCAATTTTGAAAAGTTTGACTTTCTCAAAATTTCGACTCGGAAGATTCAAACTTTTTTGAAAATTTAAACTTTATTTTAAAAAATTGATACTTTTTGTTAAACTACGATTCTTCAAGATTTACAATTTTGAAGAATTCGACTGTTTCTCTCGAAATTTTAATTTTTATTAAAGAACTCAACCTTTTTTGAAAATTTCGTCTTGGTTTTAAAAAATTGGTTTGTATTTTTTGTAAATTCCGACTCTTCAACATTTGCAATTTTGAAAGGTTTCACTGTTTCTCAAAATTTTGACTCGGAAGATTCAAACTTGTTTGAAAATTTCGACTTTATTTTAAAAAAGCGATTTTTTGGTAAATTACGATTCTTCAAGATTTGAAATTTTGAAAAGTTTGACTGTTTTTCGAAATTTTGACTTTTATTAAAGAACTCAACCTTTTTTTGAAAATTTCGACTTTGTTTTAAAAAATTGGTTTGTTTTTTTGTAAATTCCCACTCTTCAACATTTGCAATTTTGAAAAGTTTGAATGTTTCTCTAAATTTCGACTCGAAAGATTCAAACTTTTTTGAAAATTTCGAGTTTATTTAAAAAAATCGATTTTGTTTGTTAAATTACGATTATTCAAGATTTGAAATTTTGAAAAGTTCGATTGTTTCTCGAAATTTTGACTTTTATTGAGGAACTCAACCTTTTTTTTTGAACATTTCGACTTTGTTTTAAAAAATTGTTATTTTTTGTAAATTCCGACTCTTCAGCGTTTGCAATTTTGAAAAGTTTAACTGTTTCTCAAAATTTCGACTCGGAAGATTCAAACTTAATTGAAAATTTCGACTTTATTTTAAAAAATCGATTTTGTTTGTTAAATTACGATTATTCAACATTTGCAATTTTGAAAAGTTCGACTGTTTTTCGAGATTTTGATTTTTATTGAAGAACTCAACCCTTTTTTGAAAATTTCGACTTTGGTTTAAAAAATTGGCTTATTTTTTTGTAAATTCCGACTCCTAAACATTTTCAATTTTGAAAAGTTTGACTGTTTCTCAAAATTTCGGCTCGAAAGATTCAAACTTTTTTTGAAAATTTCGACTTTATTTTAAAAAAGCGATTTTTGATAAAATTACGATTCTTCAAGATTTGAAATTTTGAAAAGTTCGACTGCTTCTCGAAATTTTGGCTTTTATTAAAGGACTCATCCTGTTTTTTTTTAAAAATTTTGACTTTGTTTTAAAAAATTGGTTTGTTTTTTTGTAAATTCCGACTCTTCAACATATGCAATTTTGGAAAGTTTGACTCTTTCTCCAAATTTAGATTAAGAAAAACTGAAGTTTTTGAAAATTTCGACTTTATTTTAAAAAATCGATGTTTTTTTTTAAATTACGACTTTTCAAGATTTGAAATTTTGAAAAGTTCGACTGTTTCTCGAAATTTTGACTTTTATTAAAGAACTCAACTTTTTTTTGGAAATTTCGACTTTGTTTTAAAAAATTGTTTTTTTTTTATGTAAATTTCGACTCTTCAACAATTCCAATTTTGAAAAGTTTGTTTGTTTCGATTCAGAAGAACTTAAATTTTTGAAAATTTCGACTTTAGTTTAAAAAATCGATTTTGTTTGTTAAATTACGATTATTCAAGATTTGCAATTTTAAAAAGTCCGGCTGTTTGACTTTTATTTACGAACTCAACCTTTTTTGAAAGTTTCGACTTTGGTTTGAAAAAATAATTTTATTTAAAAAAAATACGTCTCTTTAAAATTTTAACTTTGTCTTAAAAAGGTCGATTTTTTGTTCATTTTCAAAATATAATTTGTTTTTTTAAAAATTGTCTCTTTTGCATGTAATTTGCAAGTTTTCTAAAATTCCGTTCTTCTCGTTAGTATTTTTTTCAACATTTTGATTTTTTTACTATAAAAATTTCGCCTTTTTTGTGTGAATGATTTTTTTGTGTGAATTCGCACTTTTTGTGTGAATTCGCTATTTTTTAAAAACTCCGACACACTACAAAACTTTGATGTTTTTGATAGTTTCTAATTCTTTTTCAGAATTTCGACTTTTATTTGAAACTCCACTTTTCGTTTTCAATTTTATTAGCATCTCTGATGTTTTCAAAATTTTGAATTTTTCCCAAAATTTTGACTTTTTTTCTTAAAACTGAATTATTTCGAAATTTTTTCATTTTTTCCCAATTTCGAATTTCTCCCCGTATTTTGAAAATTTTGACTTTAAAGATTTCAATTTTTCTCGACGAAGATGAGTTTTTTTTAGGAAATTTCTACTTTTCCTCGAGTTTTCGACATAATTTCTTTTTTAAAATTCGATTGACTGAAACTATTGACCTTTTGCAAAATTTCGACTTTTTTTTTAAATTGCTATAGTTCTGTTGGATGAATTCAACTCTTTTGAAAATTCCGTTATTTTTAATAATTTTGACCTGAAAATTTAGACATTTTGAAACGTCGACATTTCAAAATTACCGCTTTTTTCAATGTTTGCGCCAATTTTTCAAAATTTCGACTTTCACGTTTTAAGTGTTTAACTTTTTCTAGAAGTGTTCACCTTTTTTGAAAGATTCGTGTTATTTTTTTGCAAAATTTCGATCTTTCCTCCAAATTTTGACATTTTTTTAAAATTGAAACACAGAACTTGTCCCCTGAAACCAAGAAAGATTAAAAAACACAACAAAGGTTGCTCTAACGCGTTTCGACAGCCAAGCTGTCATCTTCAGAGAGAAACTGAACTGAGAAATTTTTTTTTTAAATATCAATTGATTGATACTATTGATTCTTTTTAAAATTTTGTATTTCTTTAAAGTTCTTTAACTTAAACTATTTAAAATTCTTACTTCTTTTTGATGAATTCAACTCTTTTGAAAATTTCGACATTTTTTAAAAATCTAGACTTTACTGAAAGTTTTGACTTAAAAGGTAGAAATTTCAAAATATCCTATTTTTTTTAAGTTTTTGTTTTTCAGAATTTTTGCTTTTTTTCAAAATTTCGATTTTCATCTTCAAGTGTTTAACTTTTTCTCAAAGTTTTCGCCTTTTTTAAAAGAATCGTGTTTTTTTTACAAAATTTCGACTTTTTCTCCAAATTTCGACATTTTTTGAAATATCAATTGATTGATACCAAAATTTTGAATTTCTTTAAAATTCTTAGATTTTTTAAAATTCCTACTTCTTTTTGATGAATTCAACTCTTTTGAAAATTTCGATATTTTTTAAAAAATCTGGACTTTCTTGAAAATTTTGACTTTTAAAAGGTCGACATTTCAAAATTTCCACTTTTCTTTGAAGTTTTGCGTTTTCCAGAATTTGTGCTTTTTCTTCAAAATTTCGACTTTCATCTTCAAGTGTTTAACTTTTTCTCAAAGTTTTCGCCTTTTTTAAAAGAATCGTGTTTTTTTTTTTAAATTTCGACTTTTTCTCCAAATTTCGACATTTTTTAAAATATCAATTGATTGATACCAAAATTTTGAATTTCTTTAAAATTCTTAGATTCTTTAAAATTCCTATTTCTTTTTGATGAATTCAACTTTTTTGAAAATTTCGATATTTTTTAAAAATCTAGACTTTCTTGAAAATTTTGACTTTTAAAAGGTCGACATTTCAAAATTTCCACTTTTCTTTGAAGTTTTGCGTTTTCCAGAGTTTGTGCTTTTTTTCTCAAAATTTCGACTTTCATCTTTTAAGTGTTTACTGTTTCTCGAAGTTTTCGCCCTTTTTCAAAGATTTGTATTTTTTTTTGCGAAATTTCGACCTTTTCTCCAAATTTCGACATTTTTTTTTAAATTCCATTTGATTGATAGTATCGTTCTTTTTAAAATTTTGAATTTTTTAAAAAATTTCTACTTTTTAATGAATTGAACTCTTGAAAATTTTGATATTTTTTAAAAATCTTGACTTTCCTGAAAATTTTGACTTTTAAGGAAAAGGCAAATTTTTCAAGAAGTCTAATTTACAAAAATTTCCAGGAAAATTCGGAAAAAGGGTCCAAATTTTTTGAAAAGGTGGAAATCCGAAAAAAGCTTCATCTACTAAAAATAGAATTTATACTATGTATAAGGAAAACTTCAAGATAACGTCATACGAAGAGTTCAGATTTTGAAAAAAGGTCGAAGTTTTGAAAAAACTAAATATTTCAAAATAATCGAATTTGCAAAAGTCAAAAATTTCAAAAAAGGCGAAATTCTGAAAAATTAATCGAAATTTTGAAAACCAGTAAACATTTTCAGTAAATGCAAAATTTAAAAAATGTATAAAATTTCTCAGGAAAGTCTAAATTAATACATAAGTCAAAATTTCCAAAAAAAAAATCGAAATTTTGAAAAGAAGTCAAAATTTAGACAGTAAGCCAAAATTTTTAAAGATGGCGAAATTGTAATAGAGTTGAAATTTTCGAAATATGTCAAAATTTGGAAAATGGGGAAATTTGAAACTTGAAACATTCAAAACTCGAAATTTTTCAAAAATATTCAAAAAAGGTCCATATTTGCAATAAAAATCAGAAAGTTGAATTTTTTAAAAAGTCGTTCTTTGTGAAGGTCAAACTTTTGCGAAAATATCACAATCTCGAAAATTTAAAAATCAAAAATTTAAGTCAATGTTTGACTAGAAGAAATTTTCGGAAAATTCAGTTTGATAAAAAAGACGTGATTTTAGGAGTCAAACTTTCTTTTCAAAAGTGTAAATTTTCAGTCAGAGGAACTGAAAAAAAATTCAAAAATAAGTTGACATTCTGTCGTACAAAAATTCGGACCGAATTTCTAGTATTTTTATGTATACAGACAACGTAGCACTCCAGTCAACGTGGATTTGAAACGGAACTGTCCAAGTATCGAAAGGCGTTCTCATTCCCACTCAAAGTTCCATTGGTCGTCAGCCGGTGACGTACGCTGCAAGCCACACGTGGTTACATTTCTCATCGCTGGTCGGTTTCAGCAGATGAAACTCGAATAGGTTTCTCCGATCTCCGAGCATTGTTAGATTTTACAGAGCCGCTGCTCCTTCTCGCAAACAATGGATTATGCGCTGTTGCGAGTGTCGAAAGACATTTTTGTGGAAGTGATGCGTCGCGGTTTAGCCGTGTCTAACCCCGAACGTTAGCGCCGGGACTTGTGGAATTCGGCCTTACCATCGTCCGGCGAAAGGTAGCGATGTTCCCCTCCGCCGGCAGGCTTCCATCTGGCGCGGTAAGTGGTTGTTTAGGTTTCAGCCCTCCCCACCACTTTAGTCCCGTTTAGCCGCATTAGATCCAATCCCCCACCACTCGGCGGTATGCTACCGTAAACTTCTGGACGCCGCGACGAGCCGCTATCTTGTTCGTCCTCTGCGCCCCTGTTTGTGCTTTCTTTCGAGAATTAATAAATAAGCGTCGCTGGCGCGCGCGATGCGCTGCTCGCCTTTGACGCTAATTTGCTGACCTAAATACCTAAATGACTTCCTTACATTTGATATGTCTTTTAATTTGAAGTGGGAGAAAATGTCACATTATTAATGTGTTCCACGATTTCTTAATGACGTTTCGCTATAATTTAAGGGCGTTCATGGTGGCACCTTAATGTAGGCTAATTAAGTGACGTAATAAAAAACGTCCCTTAAACTCGAGCAGTGAACGTATTAGAAACTAACAGGTTCTCACCACTCTGAGTGAACTGTATATATGAGAAAATAACCTAATCGACCTTAAAAGGTTTTGGAATCTTTACCACTTTAAATGATACTTTTATATGGGAAAGATTTTCATAGTGTAGCGAAATGTAAATTCTAGAATTTAGTATGTAAGAAAATTTTCTAGAAAGATCTGATAAGGAGAAAGCGGCCGCACTAACGAAGCAAACGGCAGATAAGCGTTTCAAAAATTTCGGCAAACGATATGCTTTATCTGCGGGATTTTTCTAGAACCTGGGAGCCAAAACTATATAAGGCGGTCGCCTTTCCCTCGAGTTAGTTAGAGTCAGTCAGTGTAATTAGTGAGTTAGTAGTTGGAAATAAATAAGTGAGTTCATTATTCAGTTGTAGTGTTTCGAGTTTAGTTTGGTAATAAAGTGGGTATTATTCAATTCACGTGTTAATAATCAATTCGAACCGATAAGCCCACAACAGTAGGAATAAAGCAAGTTGAATTTTGACACTCTGTGAGTTCGTTTCAATATGTTCCTATCCTTAGAACTTTTTTGATTTTTTCTGCAAAGTTTCCATTTTTCGTAAATATTTTATAAAAAAAAAATTTCTCGTCAATCTTGTTCCCTGGAATCCTATGAATCTTCAGAGAGGTTCTTCAGAGATGATAGCTTGGCTATCGAAACCCTTTGTTGTGTTTTTTAATCTTTCTTGGTTTCAGGGGATAATATTTGCATTTCAATTTTTGAAAATAACCAAAGACCTGCCGTTCCATAAAAAAACATTCTTTATAAAAATTTTAACTACAAATTTCGAAAAAAAGTCAAAAGGTAGAAAAAAAGTTTAAATTTCAAGTTAATACGTTGAATAAATGGTCTAAATCCTCGGTCTTCTGATTTTGGTTGGGATAGCTGGATCGTGCTCGCTGGGATGCATTTCCGCTGTCAGCATGGCCCTAGAGTTTACCTATCTGAAGAAATCTCTTGCCTTAGGAAAATCGGCTTCTATATAGAGTTGCTCATTCCTAGCAAACCGTGGAGCATCCATGGCCTTAGAAACACGTCCTGGACCATCTGGAGTTTCTTCATCTGCTTATCGGAAGCCTCTGGCCAAGCTACAGATGCGTAGGTCATCGATGATCTTATGATTGATTTGTTTAGCAACAGTTTAAGCCCAATGGGCTATTTCTACCAATGATTGATAGCAGCGCGCCTTTAGCATTTTAACTTTGGATGCTGCATAATCAATGTGAGCCTAAAACCTTTCTTGTCTTTACTTTTATCGAGAATTACACCTGGACACTTTGTCTGAAGTATCCAGTTGAGGTTTTGCCCATGGACTTAAACATGACCACGTAGATGGAGTCTTCTTCTGGTGAAAAAGACTGCTTGGGTTTTGTCTATGTTGACTTGGATTCTCCATTGACTAAAGTACTCTAGAAGTTTATCTGTAGCCCTCTGTAAGCGTCTGATGACGAATTCTGGATCAGAGAATAAGTTATTAAAGCTGTGTCGTCCGCATAGGTGCTAGTAGCATCTGGTCGGTTTTTAGGATGTCTATTGTGAACAAAGAGTTAGGAGCGGTCACAGGGTACAACCTTGAAGTACGCCGTACTGCACTCTTTACTGGTTAGATAGTTTTGTCTGCGTTGACTTGGATTCTCCATTGACTAAAGTATTCTAGAAGTCTGCCTGTAGCCATTAATAGACGTCTGGAGACGAATTCTGGATCAGAGAATAAGCAATTAAAGCTATGTGGTCTGCATAAGTTGCTAGTAGCATTTGGTTGGTTTTTGGGATGTCTGCTGTGAACAAAGAGTATAGGAGCGGTCCCAGGGTAGAACCATGAGGTACGCCGGACCGCAGCCTGTATTGGTTAGATAGTTCCTATTCCACCTTCACTCTAAATGAGCGTTGGTCCAGGAACGAGCTAACCATTTGAACCATCGTTAGAGGTATTCTGAATTGATGCATCTTGTAGATTAAATCTTGGTGCCAAACTGTGTCAAATATCTTGGAGACATCGATGAAAATAGCTCCTACTGCTTGATTCCAGTTTATGTAGTGAGTGATCTTTTCAACTACCCGCAGCAACTGATCCGAAGTAGAGTGCATTGGTTGGAACCCAAATTGGTCCTTAGGAATAATGTCGCGATCGTTGGTGATGTTTTGCAGACGCTTCTTTAAAATCCTTTTCGCCAACCTCCTTATGTTGGCTAAGAGGCTTATTGACCTGTAATTTTGGGGAAAATTCCTCGCCTTACCTGACTTAGGAATGAAGGTAACGTTTGCAGACTTCCACCTTGTGATAAAATACCAGTTTTTAAACATTAAATTTACTGTGGCTCCAAAATAAGTAACTGCCTGCTCTGGAAGATTCTTCAGAGCTTGATTCGAAGTTCTGCCTGGGCTTGAGGTTCTCTTGACGTTTAGTTTCTGCAGATAGCTTTGCATTTCCACCATGTTAGTTGGTCGGATGACGTCTTCTACGTCTAGCTCTTCCTCTTGAATGAAGATCTTGGACCTCTCGTTCCCCTTCCTCTACGAAGTCCAGGTCCACTTCTGCAAGCGTGGCCTCACAGTATCTTTCAAAAGTCTCAGCGATGACCTGATCCTGACACGAGTAAACCATTTTTTGACGTCCGCGTATCAGGGGGATGGGTTTCCTATCTCCTCTTAGAGCTTTGACTGTACGCCAGAGGTCTCAGGAGTTTTTGAAGTTACAACTTCTTAGGTGTTTCTCAAACTTAATAATCTTGTGCACTTTGAGTTCATACCTGTGCTCGTGGATGAGTCTGTTGACTTCCGCCTTATCTGCTAGCAGATTGGCCTTTTTGCCTTCTTCCTGGCACGATTTATTCTTCAAATCAACTCCACCAAGTGATTTGGCTACCTTCTTTACGCTGGAAAGTTTTGGTCGGTGCCAGATTAGAATCTGTTATGGTGTTTTCGAGTTTTCCGCTGCTGAGTTAATGTCATCGTTTGTGTTGATCTCTCCAGGTTCTTCCCAGTTTGCTTCTAGATACTCGTTGAGCATTGTCCAGTTTGTTTTCTTGGAGGTCTCAAGAGGCTTGGGTCCTTCATCATCTCCGATGGTATTAACAGTGGGTTGTGGTCCGAGCTGAGCTCACTGACACATGTCAGCTGAACAGTGTTTTGAAGATCCTTCATTAGTGCCACCAGGATGTCTGGTAATCCTGTGGTGCCGTGATGATAATGACTTCTTCTGGAGGTTCTTCTGGAGCCATTACATCCATTCCTTTCAGCGTTTCAGTTTCATTAGTGCCAGGTCCAGGATGTCTGGCAATCCTGTGGTGTAGTGATGATGATGAGTAGGTTCTTCTGGAGCCATTGCAGCCATTCCTTTCAGTGTTTTGAACATCCTTCATTAGTGCCAGGTCCAGGGTGTCTGGCAATTCTGTGGTGTAGTGATGATGGGTAGGTTCCTGGAGCCACTACATCGATTCCGTTCTGTGATGTGAACCCTTGAAGTGACCTGCCATTTTGGTGTGTTTCTTTGGCTGCCCAACTCGACGTTTTTGGCATTAAGGTCTCCGGCTACAACGACATTGTTTTTGCTTATTTCGAAGATGCTGCCAAATCTGTCTCCGTGAAAGGATTTGGAATAACAGGACAGCAGCGTCAGAGGTTCCTACTGTTACTTCCTTTCCTTCAAGCTTGTTAAGCTAGAGTGATTTAGACTTTAAAGCCAAACTTTGTCACAAAGTCACAAAAGCCAAACTTTGTCACAAAGTCATGTGGGTGCATATTTTGCAGCAGTCGTCCTCAGACACAGAAATGACTTTAAAAGTGCAAAACGTTGATAGATCGGTAAACACTACTAAGAAATCTAAGAACTCTCCAAGTTGTTCATCTTTGGCCTTTGTTTACGTTGATATGTTTAAAGCTGCGCTTTGAACGACATAAGTTTACAGACGAGACTGGATAATGGAGGAATAAAGCCATAACGAGATCAATACAGAACTAAGCAACGTCGGTAATATTGTTTAGAGGTGCATTCTCTTCTGTCTTCAATAAGGAACCGCGTAAACAATCGAGCGGAGGCGTACAATGCTCCTAATTAGACGGCGCACAACTGATCTTCTCCTATCGCATAATTACCGCATATTGTATAGAAAAGCAAGTGTTGTGTTGTGCGATACGATACGACGAGAGAAGTAAGATTCTCTATTTTCGTTTTTGTCTTCATGTCTCTTCGTACAACTGAGGTTATTAGTCCTAGACGTGCCCATATACTTCAGCGTCTTATTGCATAACTCGCTTCGTGTTACTCCATTATATTTCAATTGAAGCTTTTATACACAAAACATTAAATTATTGCTGTCTAAGAAAGTTCGCAACGCCAGTTTTCCCACAAAAGATAATGACTTTATAAAAATCCATCAATAAAACCATGGAAGTACAAGAATAAACGAAACAGGATGCAACTTATTATTTATAAAGCGCACGGATTCAACGTTCTCAACTTTTCCATTTCCTCCAACTGCTTCCAATAAAGTTGTGGATATTCTAAAATAATGAACTTATTTTAAATCAAATGGATTTAGAGATTGAACCAAGGCAAAGAACAACCAAAAATGTTCGACGATGGGAGGCTTCTTCAGGAACAAGGAAAAAAATCAAATTCACAATGGAACCAGGAAAAAAACAAATTCAAGAAGAGCACGGTAACTCATATGTCAATCAAATCAGAGGTGAAACTTTTGAAGCGGTACTGGATCATCAAATTTGCAAGATGTATGCAGTATAGAAGATAGGGAAGAGCAGAGGGGAAATTAATCTGCTGGTACCATGAAAAGAAACAATTAGGATTTAAGACAGAGGAGTATTCGCTCTTTTTTTCTTGACTATCTGGTTTTTTTGTTTCCTACTTAGTTTGGTAAAATTTCACCTCTTGTTTGGTTAACATCCAACTCTTCTCTTTTGGAGGTGAGCTTCAGACATGAGGACAGTACTCCAGCAACCAAAAACGTTCGACAATAAGGGTGTTCTTTAGGAACAAGGAAAAAAACCAAATTCAACAATGGAACAAGAAAAAAAATCAAGAAGAGCATCATAACTCATATGTCAATCAAACCAGAGGTGAAACTTTCGAAGTGAAAGTGGCACATCAAAATTAGATGCAGGCACTAAAGAAGAGCATGTAAGCCATATACCAGAGGGGAAATTAATCTGCTGATACCATGAAAAGAAACAATTAGGATTTAAGACAGAAGAGTAGTCGCTTTTTTGTATTTACTATTTTGTTTTTTGTTTCCTTTTTAGTTTGGTAAAATTTCACCTCTGGAATGGTTAACATTGAACGCTTCTCTTTTGGAGGTAAGCTTCAGACATGAGGACAGTACTCCAGCAACCAAAAACGTTCGACGATGAGGGGCTTCTTCAGGAACAAGGAAAAAAACCAAATTCAACAATGGAACAAGAAAAAATAATCAAGAAGAGCACCATAACTCATATGTCAATCAAACCAGAGGTGAAACTTTCGAAGTGAAAGTGGCACATCAAAATTAGATGCAGGCACTAAAGAAGAGCAGGTAAGCCATATACCAGAGGGGAAATTAATCTGCTGATATCATGAAAAGAAACAATTAAGATTTAAGACAGAAGAGTAGTTGGTCTTTTTATCTTGACTATTTTGTTTTTGGTTCCATTTTTAGTTTGGTAAAATTTCACCTCTGGAATGGTTAACATCCAACTCTTCTCTTTTTGAGGTGAACTTCAGACATGAGGACAGTACTGCAGCAACCAAAAACGTTCGACGATAAGGGGCTTCTTCAGGAACAAGGAAAAAATACCAAATTCAACAATGGAACAAAAAAAAATCAAGAAGAGCACCATAACTCATAAGTCAATCAAACCAGAGGTGAAACTTTCGAAGTGAAAGTGGCACTCAAATTTAGGTGCAGGCAGTATAGAAGAGCAGGTAAGCCATACCAAAGAGGAAATTAATCTGCTAATACCATGAAAAGAAACAATTAGGATTTAAGACAGAAGAGTAGTTGCTATTTTTGTCTTGACTATCTTGTTTTTTGTTCCATTTTTAGTTTGATATAATTTCATCTTTGGTATGGTTAACATCCAGCTCTTCTGCTTTGGGGGGAAAGCTTCAGACATGAGGACAGTACTCCAGTATTGGTCTAATTATTGGGACCAGTGGCTCGTAGCCAAAACAAATGGGGGTGCTGCGACAATGTTTGTATGTTTGATCCAAAATGTTGATTTCGTCAAAATTTTAACCTTTTAAAATTTCGACATTTTCAAAATGTAACTTTTCGAAAATTTTAGATTTTTTAGAAAACTTGACAATGAAAATTTTTGATTAATGTCGTTTTTTTTGAAAGACTGGATTTTTTCCAAATTTCGATTGTATTCCAAAATTTAGACTTTTTTCTTGTAATTTCAACTTTATTTTATTTTTAAGTATTGACTTTTCCGAAAATCTGTGTATACTCTCTTTTTCTGAAAATGTAAAATTTTTTAAAACTGGACATTTAACTCTTTAAACTTTCGATCTTTTTCAAAATTTTATTATTTTTTTTGAAAAATTATAATATTTTTAAAGAAAACACAGAGAAAACACTCTCCATATTGTGCTGGTCCGTCTTTTATGTCTGGGGGATCAGATCTAGTAGTTCCTGTGAGCATCTATGTAATATGAAAGTGTTAAAAGAAAAGAAGCAAGTCACTAATTACCCACTTGTGCTCCAGTGTTTCGATAGAGTCGACCAGACTCCCATCATCAATTATCGCCCCTTGAATTGAAACCAAAGGAGCCAAAGTGCGCTTTGAGGCTCAACTCCAAACATGAGAACAGTATTCTAGTGTTGGCATAACTTGAGCTTTATAGGGAGTTGGCAGTTGATTCAGAAGATATGTCTTTAACAATGACCGCAGAAGTCATTTAGGAAACTGTCGATATCATACGACAGAAGTTCACAATTTCCATAGTCGAATTCCAGACATGGATAACGTATGAGGGGAGATCGTCAGTGGACGCCATATATCTGAAATTGTTCCTCTCTTCTCTTCTTAGAAGATACTTAATGGGCAACATAGGGCAATAGTTGTTAACCAGATTTCTTCTTTCCTTTTTAGAGACAGGTGCACTCTAGCAGACTCCCCAAATTTTTGGAAAAAGCATCTTTGCTAAAATATTGAAACGAAATACAAATCTTTTCCCCCTGAAACAGGGGACAAGATTTGTATTTCAGTTTTTGAAGATAACCAAGGACCTGTCCGTTTCACCCAAAGGATTAAAAAAAGCACCTTTGCTGTAAAAAAGTAGGAATTAAAATGTTAAAAAAAAACTCAAATTTCTTTGAAAATGTCAACATTTTGAGAAAATAATTACAATTTCAAGAAAAAATCTAAATTCAACTCATCTCGCATTTTACTATTTGTCTAAAAAAATAAGTTAAAACGGTATCTTCGAATTTTTACCTCAAATCACACTTTGTATAAAAATTTTGAGTTTTTTTCAGATATTTCGATTTTTTTAAAGAAATTTTGACTTTTTTTGCAAAGTTTCCATTTTTTCTAAATATTTTATAAAAACAAAATTTTCTCGTCAATCTTGTCCCCTGAAATCCCACGAATCTTCAGAGAGATTCTTCAGAGATGATAGCTTGGCTATCGAAACCCTTTGTTGTGTTTTTTAATCTTTTTTGGTTTCAGGGGCTAACATTTGTATTTCAATTTTTGAAAATAACCAAAGACCTGCCGTTCCATAAAAAAAACATTCTTTATAAAAATTTTAACTACAAATTTCGAAAAAAAATGTCAAAAGATAGAAAAAAAGTTTATATTTTGAGTTAATACGTTAAATAAATGGTCTAAATCCTCGGTCTTCTGATTTTGGTTGGGATAGCTGGATCGTGCTCGCTGGGATGCATTTCCGCTGTCAGCATGGCCCTAGAGTTTACCTATCTGAAGAAATCTCTTGCCTTAGGAACATCGGCTTCTCTATAGAGTTGCTCATTCCTAGCAAACCGTGGAGCATCCATGGCCTTAGAAAGACGTCCTGGACCATCTGGAGTTTCTTTATCTGCTTATCGGAAGCCTCTGGCCAAGCTACAGATGCGTAGGTCATCGCTGATCTTATGATTGATTTGTTTAGCAACACTTTAAGCCCAATGGGCTATTTCTACCAATGATTGATAGCAGCAGTCCTTTAGCATTTTAACTTTGGATGCTGCATAATCAATGTGAGCCTAAAACCTTTCTTGTCTTGTCTTTTATCGAGAATTATACCTGGATATTTTGTATGAAGTATCTAGTTGAAGTTTTGCCCATGGACTTGAACATGACCATATAGTTGGAGTATTCCTTTGGTGAAAAAGACTGCTTGGGTTTTGTCTGCGTTGACTTGGATTCTCCATTGACTAGAGCATTCTAGAAGTTTATCTGTAGCCCTCTGTAAGCGTCTGGTGAGGAATTCTGGATCAGAAAATAAACCATTAAGTGTTGTTTGCATAAGTTGCTAGTAGCATCTGGTTTCGTTCTTGGGATGTCTGCTGTGAACAAAGAGTATAAGAACGGTCACATAGAACCTTAAGGTACATCGTACCGCACCTTTTACTAGTTAGATAGTCTTGTCTGCGTTGACTTGGATTCTCCATTGACTAAAGTATTCTAGAAGTCTGCCTGTAGCCATCAATAGGTATCTGGAGACAAATTCTGGATCAAAGAATAAGCCATTAAAGCTGTGTTGTCTGCATAAGCTGGTGGTAGATTCTTGGGAAGTCTGCTGCGAACAAACAGTAAAGGAGCGGTCACAGGGTAGAACCTTGACTTACGCCGTACCGCAGCCTGTATTGGTTAGCTGGTTCCTATTCCACCTTCACTCTAAATGAGCATTGGGAACGAGCTTATCATTTAAACCATCGTTAGAGGTAAACTGAACTGATGCACCTTGTAGACTAAACCTTGGTGCCAAACTGTGTCAAATACCTTGGAGATATGGAAGAAGATATCTCCTACTACTTGATTCCAGTTTATGTAATGAGTGATCTTTTCAACCACCCGCAGCAACTGATTCGAGGAAGACTGCATTGGTTGGAACCCAAATGGTTCCTTAGGAATAATGTCGCGATCGTTGGTGATGTTTTGCAGACGCTTCTTCAAAATCCGTAGGTCATCGCTGATCTTATGACTGATGTATATAGCATCACTTTAAGCCCAATGGGCAGTTTGCTATTTCTATCAATGATTGATAGTAGCATTTTAACTTTGGATACTACATAATCAATATGAGCCTAAAACCTTTCTTGTCTTGACTTTTATCGACAAGTACACCTGGATACTTTGTCTGAAATATCCAGTTGACGTTTTGCCCATGTACTTGAACATGACCATATAGTTGGAGTCTTCCTTTGGTGAAAAAGACTGCTTGAGTTTTGTCTGCGTTGACTTGGATTCTCCATTGACTAACGTATTTTAGAAGTTTATCTGTAGCCCTCTGTAACCGTCTGGTGACGAATTCTGGATCAGAGAATAATCCATTTAAACTGTGTCGTCTGCATAAGTTGCTAGTAGCACCTGGTCGGTTCTTGAGATGTCTGCTGTGAACAAAGGGTATAGGAACGGTCACAGGGTAGAACCTTGAGGTACGCCTTACCGCACCCTTTACTGATAAGATAGTCCTGTCTGCGTTGACTTTGATTCTCCATTGACTAAAGTGTTCTAGAAGTCTGCCTGTAGCCATCAATAGGCACCTGGAGACGAATTCTGGATCAGAGAATAAGCCACTAAAGCTGTGTCGTCTGTTAAAGCTGCTAGTAGCATCTGGTAGATTCTTGGGAAGTCTGCTGCGAACAAAGAGAATAGGAACGGTCACAGGGTAGAACCTTGACGTACGCCGTACCGCAGCCTGTATTGGTTAGATAGTTCCTATTCCATCTTGGCTCTAAATGAGCGTTGGTCCAGGAACGAGCTTACCATTTGAACCATCGTTAGAGGTATTTTGAACTGATGCATCTTGTAGACTAAACCTTGATGCCAAACTGTGTTAAATACCTTGGAGTTATCGAAGAAAATAGCTCCTACTACTTGATTCCAGTTTATGTATTGAGTGATCTTTTCTCTTTTCAACCACCTGCAGCAACTGATCTGAGGTAGAGAGCATTGGTTAGAACCCAAATTTTTCCTTAGGAATAATGTCGCAATCGTTGGTGATGTTTTGCAGACGCTTCTTCAAAATCCTCTCCGTCAACCTCCCTATGTTGTAATTTTGGGGAAAATTCCCCGCCTTATCTGACTTAGGAATGAAGGTAACGTTTGCAGACTTCCATCTTGTGGTAAAATATCAGTTTTAAACATTACATTTACTGTGGCTCCAAAATAATCGACTGCTTGCTCTGGAAGATTCTTCAGAGCTTGATTCGGAGTTCTGTCTGGACCTGGGGTTCTCTTGACGTCTAGCAGATAGCTTTGTATTTTCCCCGTCTCGTTTCTGCAGATAGCTTTGTATTTCCACCATGTTAGTTGGTCGGATGACGTTTTCTACGTCTAGCTCTTCCTCCTGAAGATCTTGGACCTTTTATTCCACTTCCTCTACGAAGTCCAGGTCCACTTCTGCAAGCATGGCCTGACAGTGGCTTTCAAAGGTCTCAGCGATGACCTGATCCTGATATGAGTAAACCATTTTTTTGACGTCCGCGTATCAAGGGGATGGGTTTCCTACAGTGGCGGCTCATAGCCAAAACTAATGGGGGTGCTGTGACAATGTTTAGCGTTTTAAAATTTTTCAGATTTCGACTGAAAATTTCGACATTTTGAAAACGTTACTTTTCGAAAATTTTTGATTTCTTTGAAAACTTGACAATAAAAACTTTTGATAATGTCGCGTTTTTTGAAAGGTTGGATAACCTTTCTCTATGGGTTGGATTTTTTCCAAATTTCAACTGTATTGCAAAATTAATATTTTTTCTTGTAATCTCGGCCTAATTTTATTTTTAAGTATTGACTTTTCTGAAAAACTGAATACTCTTTTAAAAATTTCGTATATTTGTAAATATTTAGACTTTTCGGTGTTCTATTTCTTTTGTAATTTTTTTTTGAAAATTAATTATTACATTTTTTTTTAATTTTTACCCTTTGAAAATTCTTACTTTTTCTGAAAATGTAAATTTTTTCAAAACGTGACTTTCGACTTTTTAAATTTTAGACTATAACATTTCGACCTTTTCTTTTTGAATATGTCCTCTTTTGCAAAATTTTAACTTTGTTTGGAAATTTAAAAGATTTTGAAAAGGTTTGCTTCGTCAACAAATTTCGACTTTCTTTATTGAAAATTCTAACCTTTTCTTAAAGCACTTTTTTGAAATTTTCGACTTTTTATTTTAATTCCAACTTTGTTGAAAATTCCGGCCTTTTTCAAATGTTCGAATTTTTTAAAATGTCAGTCATTTTCCAAAATTTTAAATTTTTGGAAAACTTTGACAATTTTTTTAATTTCAACTATTTTCAAACTTTTTTTTTATACATTTTCAATTAAATCTTCGACTTAAAAGAAAAGATTCTTTTTAAACTTGAACTATTGAACATTTTGTCCTTTTTCAAAATTTTACCTTTTCAAAATTTCAAGTTTTTTGATAATTACGAATTTTTCGATAATTTTGAGTTTTCTCCAATATTCGAAAAATTCAGCTTCTTTGAAAATTTAATTAAAAACTCTACAATTTATTTTAAATGTCGATATTTTTCCAAAAATTCGTCTTTTATTCACATTCCCAAAATTATTGAAAATGTCGATCATTTTAAAAATTGAAATTTTTTTTCGATATCCTTATTTTCTTTTGAAAATTTGACTTTGTATGAAAATTTCAGAATTTTTTAAGATTTAAATTTTTTTTTAAATTCGACTTTTCTGATAACTTTAGATTTATTTTTTAAAAGCGATACTGTTTTGCTTTTTAAATTTACATTTTTTGAGAATAATTTCTAACTAACTAACACTCGAATTTAGAAAAATTAATAGCAAAACTTTCTATTTTTAAAATTGTGCAGTTTTGAAACAAATTTCCAAAAAAAAACTTGCAGTTTATGTACAAATAAATTATCAAAATTTAAATTTTAATCTCAAAATATTGACTTCAAGCATTAAATTGTTGATTAATTTTTTTGCAATATTTTGATTGTTTTTATTTCATAAATTTGAATTTTAATTATAAAAAATTGGCTTCAAACTAAAATATTTGATTTTTGAACTTTCTCTGAAACCTAAAAATTACTATAAAAAATTAAATTAGAACAGTGAATTGTTAATGAATTTTTTTCGACATTTTGATTAATTTTAATTTCGAAATTTTAAGACTCTTCTAGAAATGTTGTCTCTTTTTCTCCAAAATTTCAATAATTTCCACTTTAAAAGTCGGAATTATAAGAATATTTTTCACAATTAATTTATATCAAATTTTATTTTTCTTTAATTCCGAAAATGTTATTTTTTTTAAAATGTTGTTTGGTAATAAGAAATTTCAACTTTTTCTAGAAATATGATCTGCTTTGTCCTGAAATTTTGAGTTTAGTCTTTAAATATGGATCTTTTTTATCGAAATTTGAATTTTAAATTCGAACTTGAGAATTTAAAAAACAAATTTAACATTTTTAGAAAAATTGGAAATTCCGATTCAGAATTTTCTTTGATCCTACAGTATTAGTAATGTTTTAGAGAAATATCAAATTGTAAAAACAAGGTTAATTTTTTCTTGAAGTTTCAACATTTTTCCCAAAGTTTTCCTATTTTTATGCAAATTTAAAGTTTATTTTCCCTAAACTTATATTTAATAATTTTCAGTTTCTAAACAAAATTACAAAATAAAATGAACTTTAAAATATTAAAATTACGTTAAAGAACTTTTAAGTTTCCAAAACAAAAGAGAGAGAAATCAAAATTTCTGCAAAAAAAATATTTGAAAGACAAAATTTCCAGGAAAAGTCAAAATTTCAAAAAAATTCTTTGTTTAAAATATGTAGAGAAAAACACAAATTGCATAGGAAAAAAAAGCAAAGTTTCTTAGAGAAAAAAATTAAAATTTCAAAAGAAATTTGAAATATCTTTACAAAAAAAAAGTCGAATTTTTTTGTTTTTCCCAAAAAGTTAAAATTTTTATAGAGCTTTTAGGGTTTTTTTCAAACATTTTTTGTCAAAACTGCAAAATAAAATGAACTTTAAATTGTCAAAGTGTCATGAAAAAACTTGACATTTTAAAAGCAAATTAGAGGAACACAAAGAAAAATCTGGAGAAGCTGGAATTTCTAAAAGGAATTTTAAAAACAATACTTTCAGGAAAAATGGAAATTTCAGGAAAATTCCTTTTTATGAAATATTTAGGACAAATGGAAACTTTGCAGAAAAAATCAAAATTTCCTTAAAAAAATCGAAATATCTGAAAAAAAAACTCAAAATTTTCATGCAAAATGAGATTTGAGGTAAAAATTTGAAGATACCGTATTAACTTATTTTTTTAGACAAATAGTAAAATGCGGGATGGGATGGATTTAGATTTTTTATTGAAATTGTAATTATTTTCTCAAAATGTTGACATTTTTAAAGAAATTTGAGTTTCTTTGTTAATATTTTAATTTCTGCTCGAAATATTAATTTCTTCCTCGAAACTTTTACAAAAATTAGTTTTTGAAAATGTGATTTTGATCAAAATTAAAAATAAAATAGGTCTTTAAATAACGTAACTTCGAAAAGGAAATCTAAAATTTCTATAAAAAGAAATCGGGGAAAATTTAAAATTTCAACAAAAAATCGTGTAATGAAAAATGTTCAGAAAATTTTGAGAAAAAAAAAACTCTTAAGCGAAATTGGAGGTGCTGCAGTTCCACAGTGCCTATACACCAGCCGCCACTGGTTTCCTATCTCCTTTTAGAGCTGTGGCTGTACGCCAGAGGTCTGAGCATAAGTTTCTAGCAGCACCTGGTCGGTTCTTGAGATGTCTGCTGTAAACAAAGAGTATAGGAGCGGTCATAGGGTAGAACCTTGACGTACGCCGTACCGCAACCTGTATTGGTTAGATAGTTCCTATTCCATCTTCGCTCTAAATGAACGTAGGTCCAGGAACGAGCTTACTATTTGAACCATCGTTAGATGTATTCTGAACTGATGCATCTTGTAGACTAAACCTTGGTGCCAAACTGTATCAAATACCTTGGAGATATCGATAAAAATAGCTCCTACTACTTGATTCCAGTTTATGTAGTGAGTGATCTTTTTAACCACCCGCAGCAACTGATCCGAGGTAGAGTGCATTGGTTGGAACCCAAATTGTTCCTTAGGCACAATGTCGCGATCGTTGGTGATGTTTTGCAGGCGCTTCTTCAAAATCCTCTCCGCCAACCGCCCTATGTTGGCTAAAAGGCTTGTTGGTCTGTAATTTTGGGGAAAATTCCTCGCCTTACCTGACTTAGGGATGAAGGTAACGTTTGCAGACTTCCACCTTGTGGTAAAATATCAGTTTTTAAACATTACATTTACTGTGGCTCCAAAATAATTGACTGCTTGCTCTGGAAGGTTCTTCAGAGCTTGATTCGAGACTCCGTCTGGGTCTGGAGTTTTCTCGACGTTTAGTTGTTGCAGATAGCTTTGTATTTCCACCATGTTAGTTGGTCAAATGATGTCTTCTACGTCTAGCTCTTCCTCCTGAATGAAGATCTTGGACCTCTTTTTCCCCTTCCTCTACGAAGTCCAAGTCCACTTCCTCAAGCGTGGCCTGGCAGTGTCTTTTAAAAGTCTTAGCGAATGCTGTGACCTGATCCGGATATGAGTAAGCCATTCCTCGAGGTCCGCGTATCGAGGGGATTGGTTTCCTATCCCCTCATAGAGCTTTGAGGTCTGAGAAGTTTTCAAAGTTTCAACTTCTAAGGTGTCCCTGAAACTTAGAAATCTTGTGCTCTTTGAGTTCATACCTGAGCCCATGGATGAGTCTGTTGACTTCCTCCTTATCTGCCATCAGATTGGCCTTTTTGCCCTCTTCCTGGCACGATTTTTTCTTCTAATCAGCTCCACCAAGTGATTTGGCTGGTTTCCTACCTTCTTTACGCTGGAAAGTTTTGGTCGCTGCTAGAATAGAATCTGTTATGGTGTTTTCGAGTTTTCCGCTGCTGAGTTAATGTTATCGTTTGTGTTGATTTCTCCAGGTTCTTTCCAATTTGCCGCTAGATACCCCCCGAACATTGTCCAGTTTGTTTTCTTCGAGGTCTCGGGAGGCTTGTGTCCCTCATCATCTTCGATGGTCATTAACAGTGGGTTGTGGTTCGAGCTGTGCTCACTGACACATGTCAGCTCAACAGTGTTTTGAACATCCTTCATTAGTGCTATGTCCAGGATATCTGGTAATCCTGTGGTGTAGTGATGATGATGAGTAGGTTCTTCTGGAGCCATTACATCCATTCCTTTCAGTGTTTCAGTATTTTGAACATTATCAATGCCATGTCCAGGATGTCTGGCAATCCTGTGGTGTAGTGATGATGGGTAGGTTCTCCTGAAGCCATTACATCCTGTGACTCCAAAATAATTGACTGCTTGCTCTGGAAGATTCTTTAGAGCTTGGTTCAAAGTTCTGTCTGGGCCTGGGGTTCTCTTGACGTTTAGTTTCTACAAATAGCTTTGTATTTCCTCCATGTTAGTTGGTCGGATTGCGTCTTTTATGTTTGCTATTTTCTCCTGAAGATCTTGGACCTTTTATTTCCAAGAAAGAATCTTTCTTGGTTTCAGGGGACAAAATTTGTATTTCAGTTTTTGAAGATAAACAAGGACCAGCCCGTTCTACCAAAAAGATAAAAAAAGCATATTTGCCGTAAAAAAGTATGTTCATACTTACATTTACTGTGGCTCCAAAATAATTGACTGCTTGCTCTGGAAGATTCTTCAGGGCTTGATTCGGAGTTCTGTCTGGACCTGGGGTTCTCTTGACGTCTAGTTTGCAGATAGCTTTGTATTTTCGTCGTCTCGTTTCTGCAGATAGCTTTGTATTTCCACCATGTTAGTTGGTCGGATGACGTCTTCTACGTCTAGCTCTTCCTCCTGAAGATGTTGGACCTTTTATTCCACTTCCTCTACGAAGTCCAGGTCCACTTCTGCAAGCATGGTCTGACAGTGGCTTTCAAAGGTCTCAGCGATGACATGATCCTGTTTTCCTACAGTGGCGGCTCATAGCCAAAACTAATGGGGGTGCTGTGACGTTTAGTTTGCAGATAGCTTTGTATTTTCCCCGTGTCAGTTGGTCGGGTGACGTCTTTTACGCCTGCTTCTTCCTCCTGAAGATCCTGGACCTTTTATTCCCAAGAAAGAATCTTTCTTGGTTTCAGGGGACAATATTTGTATTTCAATTTTTGAAGATAACCAACGACCAGTCCGTTTCACCAAAAAGATTTAAAAAGAAGCAGCTTTGCTGTAAAAAAGTATGAACATAAGTCACCTAAAGAGCTTAAGAACAACAGCTGGAATACCACCAAGGCCAGAAACTTCCGCTATGTTGAGCCCAATTTTTTTTTTTGATTGTGTTATCTCGTTGAGTTATCTGGGGACAACTTCAACCAATCACCATCACGACGGCAAACTTAAAGAATCAATCTTGAAGTAAATAACTGAAATAACTTCAAATTAAAATTACGTTTGGATTTGTGACTGACTAATTAGAAGAGTTTTAATTGTAGCAATGGTATCTATTTCTTAATTCAAAGTCCTGCAGATTACGTTACCTAATTCCAATAACAAATTTTAATTCGGTAAAACCTCGGGGCGAGCAATTTCATTTACAAGTGAGACGTAATGTGGTCGGTGTGAAGCACAACAAGCTTAATATTGGTCGGTGCAGCACCATTATAATTCAACCCCTAAGTTCAATAGTGGAAAAGTGAAGGAGAGAGAGTATTGTATGTGTCTGCAGATGTTACCAGCGTCAGTCCTTTATCCCCAGTTATGCATAAATATGCATGAATTCGGATATCTGTCTGGCAAAAGTGCAGGTCATGCCAAACACCTAAAGAGAAAGTTTTTTAAAACGTTCCCTTTGTTGAAACCTTCTAATTCCTAAATGCATGGTGGCAGCTCGAGCGTGCTTTCTCCCTTATGCTTTAAGAGTAGAACAACTTTCATAACACTTTAATGACTTTTCACAAAATGATCAGTTGATTATCGACATTATAGAATCTGATTTGGATTTTCTACTTTAACCCCAGTGGCGGCTCGTAGCCAAAACTAATGGGAATACTGCGACAATGTTTAGCATTTTAAAATTTTTAAGATTTCGACTCAAAATTTCGATATTTTCAAAACGTTACTTTTCGAAAATTTTAAATTTCTTTGAAAATTTGACAATGAAAACCTTTGATAATGTCGCGTTTTTTAAAAGGTTGGATTTATTCCCAAATTTTGAGGGTATTGCAAAATTTAAATTTTTTTCTTGTAATCTCGACCTTATTTTATTTTTAAGTATTGACTTTTCTGAAAAACTGTGAATACTTTTTTAAAAATTTTCGTATTTTCCTAAATATTCAGACTTTTCCATGTTGTTTTTTGTAATATTTTTTGAAAATTAATCATTACATTTTTCTTTAATTGATACCATTTGAAAATACTTACTTTTTCTGAAAATGTAAACTTTTTTAAAACTGGACTTTTTACTTCTTAAATTTTCGACTTTTTTCTAAATTTCATCATTGTTTATATTTTTTTTGATAAAATTTTAATTTTTTTATTGAAAATTTCGATTCTTAATGATTTCGAGTGGTTTGGATTTAAATGTCAACTATTTTTCAAAATTTCGACTTTTTTTGCAAAGTTTCGGTTATTTTTTGATTTTTGTTGTTGAAAATTTCGCTACTTCTTAATTTTCAAATTCTATCAAAATTTCGATTTTTTTGAAAATTTTGAAATTTTATGAAATGTTTGACATCTTTTCAAAATTTTAATTTTTTTGACCTAAAATTTCAACTTTAAAAAAATGTTTTACTTTGATTCAAAATTTTAACTACCAAACATTTAAACTTTTTCCAAAATTTTAACTTCTCAATATTTCGACTTTTGAAAACCTTGATCTATCTGATAATTTTCACTTGTTTTCAATATTCCGCTTTCGAAAATTTTGATTTTTATTGAAAAGTTGAGTGCAAATTTCCCAACTATTCAAAATTTAAAATTTTTCAAAATTTCGAAATATCTCGCAAGTTCGGTAAAAATTCTCAAATCTTTTGCAAATTTTGATATTTTTTTAATTTCGACTCTAAATTTCGACCTTTTCTATTTGAACATTTCTTCTTTTGCAAAATTTTGACTTCTTTTGGAAATTTGAAAGTTTTGAAAATGTTTGCCTTGTCAACAAATTTCGACTTTCTTTATTGAAAATTTTAACCTTTTTTTAAATCTGCACTTTTTTTAAATTTTCGACTTTTTAATTTCAACTTTCTTGAAAATTCTGGCCTTTTACAAATGTTCGAATTTTCCAAAATTTAAAATTTTTGGAGAAACTCAAAAATGTTGACTATTTTTTAATTTCAACTATTTTCAAAATTTTGACATTTTTTTCAAGCTGTCGATCCTTTATTTGAAAATTGTGACAGACATTTCTTAAAACCTCTTATTGAAATTTTCGACTAATATTTCGTAAAATTTCGACGCCATTTCGAAATTTCGACTTTTTTTTCAAAATTTCGACTCCTTTTGTAAAATTGATTTTTGAAAAGTTCGAACTCTTTTTAAAATTTTATTTATACATTTTTTTAAACATTTCCAATTAAATCTTCGACTTAAAAAAAAAAGATTTTTTTTAAACTTGAACTATTATAAATTTCGACTTTTTTCAAAATTTTACCTTTTCAAAATTTCAACTTCTTTAATAATTACGAATTTTTCGGCAACTTTTAGTTTTCTCCAATATTCAAAACATTCAGCTTCTTTGAAAATTTAATTACAAACTCTGTAATTTATTTTAAATGTCGATATTTTTCCAAAAATTCGTCTTTTATTTATTATCCCAAAATTTTTGAAAATGTCAATCGTTTTAAAAATTGAAATTTTTTTTCGTAATCTTTATTTTATTTTGAAAATTTGACTTTCTCTGAAAATTTTAAAATTTTTAAGGTTTGACTTTTTTTTAAAGTTCGACTTTTCTGATAACTTTAACTTTATTTTTTAAAAGTGGTATTGTTTTTCTTTTTAAATTTACTTTTTTTGAGAAAAACTTCGAAATAACACTCGAATTTAAAACAAATTAATAAGAAAATTTTCTATTTTTAATATTGTGCAAAGTTTTAAAACAAATTTCCAAAAAAAACTTGCATTTTATGTACAAATAAATTGCCAAAATTTGAATTTTAGTCACAAAAAATTGGGTTCAAGCTGGAAGAGTTGATTTTTGAAATTTCTCTGTAATTTCAAAATTACTACAAAAAAAATTAAATTAGAACAGTAAATTGTTAATGGAAGTTTTTGAACATCTTCATTAATTTTAATTTCGAAATGTTGGGACTTTTCTAGAAATGTTGACCTTTTTTCTAAAAAAATTTAATAATTGTCACTCTAAAAGTCGAAATTATAAGAATATTTTTGACAATTAATTTATTTCAAAAGAATTTTTTTCCCTAATTCTGAAAATGTTTTTTTTGTTTTGAAAAATGTTTACAAATAAGAAATTTCAACTTTTTGTAGAAATGTGATCTGCTTTCTCTTAAAATTTTGAGTTTAATCTTTAAATTTAGATCTTTTTTTTATCGAAATTTGAATTTTAAATTCGCACTTGAGAAATTCAAGAATAAATTTAACATTTCTAGAAACATTGGAAATTCCGATTCAGAATTTTCTTTACTCCTACAGTAGTAGTAATTTTTTAGAGAATTATCAAATTGTAAAAAAGGTTGAAATTTACAAGGTTCATTTTTTCTTGAAATTTCAATATTTTTCCCAAAATTTTCCTATTTTTATGCAGATTTGAAGTTTATTTTCTCTAAACTTATGCTTAATAATTTTAAGTTTCTTAGTTACAAAATAAAATGAACTTTAAAATTTCGTTAAAAAACTTTTAAATTTCCAAAACAAATTAGAGAGAAATCAAAATTTCTACAAGAAAAAATTAAAGGCAAAATCCCAAAGAAAAGTCGAAATTTCAAAAAAAATTCGTTGTATAAAATATTTAGAGAAAAATATAAATTGCATAGGAAAGAAAAGCAAAATTTCTTAGAGAAAAAATCGGAATTTGAAAAAAATTTGAAAAGGATCGAAATTTTTTGTTTTTCCCAAAGTGTTGAAAATTGTATAGAGCTTTCATGGTTTTTCCAAACATTTTTTTGCCAAAACTACAACATAAAATGAACTTTAAATTGTCAAAGTGTCGTGAAAAAACTTGACATTTTTAAAGCAAATTAGAGGAACACAAATAAAAATCTGGAGAAGTTGGAGTTTGTAGAAGAAATTTTAAGAACAACATTTTCAGGAAAAATGGAAATTTCGAGAAAATTTCTTTATATAAAATATTTAGGGAAAATGGAAATTTTACAGAAAAAAATCGAAATATCTGAAAAAAACTCTAAATTTTTATACAAATGAGATTTGAGCTAAAAATTCGAAGCTACCGTTTTAACTTATTTTTTTAGAAAAATAGTAAAATTCGGGATGCGTTGGAGTTAATTTTTTTCTCGAAATTGTAATTATTTTCTCAAACTGTCGATATTTTAAAAAAAATGAAGATTGATCAATAAAATAAATCTAAATACGAGGTATGTTCAAAAAGTAAGGTGACTTTATATTTTTATGAAACAATATTTACTTCATCAACATTTACAGTGTCCCCTTCAAAGTAATCCCCCTCAGATACAATGCACTTGTGCCAACGCTTTTTTCAATCTTCAAAGCACTTCTCATAAGCACTTTTTGGTATAGCTTTTAGCTGCTCTAGCGATGCAGCTTTTATTTCATCAATCGTTGCAAATCTTCGTCCTTTCAAAGGTCTTTTAAGTTTTGGGAACAGGAAAAAGTCGCAGGGGACCAAATCCGGTGAATATGGTGGCTGAGGCATGATTGTCGTATTGTTTTTGGCCGAAAAACTTCTCACAAGCAACAATAAATGAACAAGTGCATTGTAGTAGTACAAAAGCCATGAATTATTTTTTCACAATTCCAATGTCGGATATCGAAATTCTGAACTTAATCTTGAGTTTTTTGAATTTGGAATTTTAATTCGAGATATCTAGAAAAGTCTACATTTATAGTGGACAAACTCGTTTTAGAAAAAGTTTAATTAGGACCGAGTTTATACTTAAAAATAACTAGAATTCATTGATAAACATTTTTAAAAATATTAACTTTTTTAGAAATTTTGAATTTCCGAACAAAAAGTAGGATATTTTAATTCTTAACAAATTTAGCTGTTCGAACTTGAAATTTTTAGTTTCTTAAATTCGAAATTTTAGAAATAAGTTGACATTTAGAATTACTCTATAAATCCAAAGAAAAAAGAAGCTATAATTTTTGAATTTCCGAACAAAAAGTTGTTCGAACTCGAAATTTTCAATTTCTTAAATTCGTAATTTTAGAAATAAGTTGTCATAAATCCGAAAGAAAAAAGAAGCCATAATTTTTGAAAAAAAAAAGGTTTGAAGTCAAAATTTTCTAAAAAAATCTCTAATTTCCAAAAAATGTCTATCAACAAAAACCTATAACAGTCAACATTTTGTCTTGAAACAAAATTCAAAAAGTAAACTTTGATATTTCCTGAAACTTTTAGTGTTTACTCAAAATGGCCAGGGGATCTTTTAAAATTTAATGTCTAGAAGGAAAGTCAAAATATTTTGAAGAAGTCTGAATTTTGAACCAGTGCTAATGTAAAAATTTTGAAAAATAAACTAAAGTCATTAAGCTCATTTTTTTCAAAATTTCGCCTTTAATTTTGACATTTTTTAACTCGTAAAAAGATGTAAAAATTTTATATATCAAGTTTTTCTAAAAACGTGAATTTAAAGTTGAAATGTCGTGATTAACGGTAAAAAATTTCTCAATTAAAGTTGAAATTTGAGAACTAATATAGAAATTTCAATATTTTTTTGGAAGTTTTCACTTGAAAGTCGAATTTTGGAGAATAAAGTCGAATTTTTGAAATCGTAATCGAAATATAAACAAATCAACCTCATAACAAAAAATTTCGAAATTTTTTATTACGAAGTTAAAACTTTGAAACAATTAAAAATTTCGAAATAAGCTGATGGGTTAAAGTTAATAAAAAAATCCTGAATTTTCCAACTTAAAAATGCTCAAGATTTTTGTAAAACTCGAAATTTATAAAAGATTCGACATTTTAGACATTTTTTTTAAAGTTCAATCGCCATGTTAGAAAAATTATAGAAGAAAATTATGGCTTATAAGAGATTTCGAATTTTTTGTAAAGAGCCTAACATTCAAAATTTTATTTAAATACCGAATTTAAAATTTCAATTCTTAAATTCCAAAACTGTAAAACTGTTATCACAAAATCCAAGTTTTTTTTCAAAATTTGGTGTTAAATCTCGAAAAATCACTTGCATAAATTTCCAATTCTTCTCAAAATCTCAATTTTTCTAAAATGGGGAGTTTAAGCTTGAAAAACTTGCAAAATTCGACATTATTTTAATAAACTTTAAAACTTAAGATTGAAAATTCAAATGAAAAGAAGAAATTTCAAGAAAAGTTTAAATTTTTCTAGAAACGAAATCTCAAATTTAAAAGTCAAAATTTTGGAAAAAATTCAAATGAGTTTAAAATAAAAATTTTAAGATTTAGGGTGAAAATTCGAGAATGAACACGAAATTTTAAGAATTTCATTTGAAAATGTTATACTCCTTCTGAATAACCTGAGTATAACCTGAAACCTATATTGTTTTTTAATTCGACTGAGATTGTTAATTTTGAGTTTTGGCCTATTAATGCCTTTTTTTAAAGAGTATTTTACCTTTTTGTTGCCTTCTTTAGCTTTTCGTTTTTGCCTAATTTAACATTTTGCTCACCTTTTTACTTAGCTTGATTGTGCTTAAAATTCTCTCTCTAATAATAAGAAATGGCGCCAAATTTGAAAAAAAACATCCTTACATTTCAAAAACAAAATGGTCGATTAATAATGGTTTTTAAAAAGGTCGCTGATTTTTAAAGTTCAGTTCTATCTTGTGTGAAGCCAAAAAATTTCGGGGGGGGGGGGGCGGCTACAGCCTCCTAGCCCCCCTGGTTAGTTAGGGGCCTGCAAAGAATTTTTAAACATATGCAAAGAGTATTAACCGTCATTTTTATGTAAACTAGTTTAGAATTTCTGCAATTTAAATATCATACTATTACAAATAAATATGATGCATGGAATATGCACGAGTAAATTTTAGGTCTACATAGATAGGCATGCAATTCCTTTGAAATGATTCAAATGCATGCAGAATTATCTTTAACGTGCCAAGATGAGGAATTGGACATTTAGTTAAGCTGAAATGCAATTTGTAGTGCAAATTTTATGGAAAATTATTTCATAGCGAGAAGGAATGATGAGTAAAGAACAATTTATCACAAATGTTTTCTATGCTCGACGTGCACAACTTATTAAATATTATCCCAGCAAAACAAAGACGCCAGCTTATGTTGTAATTTGAGTTGGTAATAGTAATAACAGTCGTGCCATTCCGTTCTTTGACTACAAACAATAGCTATACAATTGTCAGTTCGGTTCAAATGCAACTGTACGAGCACAATACACGCTTGTTTATATTTTTTAAAGTCAGCTACAAGCTGATATTTAACTCGATGACAAGCTTAGGCGATCGATGGGGTTGTCCCAATTCTGGTTCACCAAACATGGTTGGAAAAATTTTAACAAGTAATTTTATGTTGTTTTTTTACTATAAAAATTTGTAGACATACTTTTAAGAAAACATGAGTAAAAATTAAAAGTATAAATCCAAGATTTTGGGAAAAAGGCAAGTTTTCAAAAATAAAACAAGCTTGCATTATTTTTTTTCTTTTAATTAAAAGTTTTTAATCGAAACTTTAGAAAAAAGTCGAAACTATTACTACTAGTGCATATGCCTGGAATTACAAAAAAACCGTTGACAATTCAAATTAAAAATGAATTTATAAAATAAATTTCGATAAAAAATTGAAATCTCGAGATCAATGTTATAATTTCGAGTTTATAATAAAATAAAGGAAAAATATTGAAATGTATTGACAAAAATTTGAATTTGAAAATGAAAAATTTGAAAAAAAGTTGATTTAGTAAACAGATAAGGTTAAAATTTTCAAAAAAAAGCATTCTAAAATAATCGAATTCGCAAAAAGGTTGAAAAATTTGGTTTTAATTTTAAAAATTTTGGGAAAAAAGTAAAAATTTCAATTAAACACATTTTAAACTATATTTCGACTTTTTTTTCCTGGAAAGTCGATTTTTATTGAAATTTGGATCCTTAATTTCTGATTTTTGACTTTTTATGTAAGAGTTTGAATTTTAAGTCGAATTTTTGGAAAAGAAGTCAAAAGGGAATAAAAAACTTTGGGAAACATTAAAAATTTGAATAAACTCGAAATTTCGAGGAAAAAGTTAAGATTTCGAAAAAACAAAAGACATATTTTTTTTATAATGGGCCCGTAATTTTGTTCGCAAACATGTCTCTCTTATCAGTGGATTATTTAGATTTTTTGATAAAAATTAAAAATTGAAAAAATTGAAAAGCGTTAAATCTCAAAGAAGTGATCTAAATTGGAAAACGTTAAATCTCAAAGAAGTAATCTACATTTTAGCTTGAAAATTTTTAACTTTTTCTGGAATTTGTATTTTTTTCTCGAAATTTGAAAATTGACTTGAAAATGTTTGATTTTATTATTTCAGAAATTCGTCTTCCAGGTCGAATTTTTTGAATATCAGGAAAAATTAAAAATTTCAAAAAACTGGACACTTCGAGGAAAAGGTAAGATTTCGAGAAAGAACAAAAAATATTTCTTAAAAATAATTCCTTGGTTTTTCCTGCAGAAATGTCGATTCTTTGGATTTTTGAGAAAGAATTAAAAATTGAAAAAAGTCGAGAAATGTTATATCTTAAATTTTTTTTTCGAAAATTATGCACTTATTTTGGAATGTTTCCTTTCTCGAAATTTGAAAACTAAATTTAAAATGTATGATTTTTTATTTTTTCGAATTGAAACCCAAATTTTCGTATATTTTTCCGGAAATTTCAACAGTAAAGTGGAAACGTTGCAGTCGAAATTTAGAATAAAAAAATGAAATTTTGAGGCAAAAATTGAAATTTAGTTAACAAATCTTTGAAAAAAATTTAATATTTCAGGACAAATCAAAACTTTGAATGGTTTAAAAAAAATGAATAACTAGAAACTTTGATTTTCAGAAAAAAAATCGATTTTTTTCTTTCCAATTTTTAATTTAAAATTTCGTATTTCAAATATTTTATTTAAATTTTCTATCTACAATTTCTTTAAAAAAAATTTGACATATAAACCCCAATGTGGGGATTAAACCCGAAATTCAAGATAAAAATCGAAATTTTGATTAAAAAAATCAAAAACCTTTCAAAGGATGTTAAAAGTTACAAAAATTGAATAACAAATTTTGTCCCTGAAACCAAGAAAGATTAAAAAACACAACAAATATTGCTCTAACACGTTTCGATAACCAAGCTATCATCTTCAGAGAGATACAGTATCTCTCTGAAGATGATAGCTTGACTATCGAAACGCGTTAGAGCAACCTCTTTTGTGTTTTTTAACCTTTCTTGATTTCAGGGGACAAGATTTTTATTTCAGTTTTTGAAGATAATCAAGAACCAGTCCGTTCCACCAAAAAAAAAGTTACAAAATAAAATAACCAACTCGCTTCTAATATAGGAAATATTTGATGATGGAATTAAGTCTAATTGGGGGCTATTAAATCGCAAATTAAATTATGCAAGAACCCGCGGCCTGTAGGCAGAAATAGAAGGAACAAAGCGGACGATGTGTGGATCCCGAAGTGAAAAGGATCCCGTCGAGCAGAGGAACGTTCATTAGTCAGTACTGTCGTCGTCAGTGAGAAAGCATGAATGCCATTATGGCCGAAATTAATTATTATAATGTTCCAAACAAAACGAGAAGAATTAAGCTTCGCGGAGCTTTCTCATTTTTAACGCTTGCTAAATTTAATACGGCTAAAATGGGATTTGCTTTTAAATTACGATACAAAGCCAGAGAGTAAAACGCATATACGTCTTTTCATTTAATTTAATGAGTTCTTTCTCCGCGCTCTCAATTCGGAGACTTGCAAAAAACGAAAAAAGGACGAATTAATGGATTTATTTACGGACACGTTTTCAACTTTCAGGTCAAAATTTCCGCCATTTTCTGTGAGTACCAGTTTGATTTTTCCAAAGGTAAAAATGATAATAGGCGCCCAGTTTAACCTCTGCTACTTCGATGTATCAAAAACATCGATGTTTTCGTTTCGACGTTCGATATTCTTGTATCAATACTTTCGTTCCGTTGTATCGACGGTATCGATATGCTTATTCGATGTATCGTTTGGTGAAGTACCTTTTCGGTAGTTAAAATTTATTTAGGAACTAGCTGATATGTTACCCAATCCCATTCACTGTTTTACGGCCACTACTTTATTTAATTTGTTTAAATAAATCGATTTTTTAAATATGGCTTTTTTAAAAATTTCTCTCTTTTTAAATTTGGTCTTTTCCTAAAATCTCTACTTTTTCCAAAGTTTCGACTCTTAAAATTTCACCTCTTCAACATTTCGACTTTTCCGAAAATTTCAACTTTTTCAAAATTTTGCCCATTTTGAAAATTTCCATTTTACTGGAAATTTCGATTTTTTTTTAACGTTACGCGATTTATCGAACGTTCACCTTTTTAAAGTTTTGAAATGTCCATTTTATTTAAAGAATTTTTCTATAATTCCGATTTTATTTCCAAAATTTGAATTGTTTATCAAAATTTCAACTTTTTCAAAACTTTCGCTCTAAAATTTACTATCCACAATTATGATTTTTTTAAAAAATTTGCTTGTTTGAAAATGTCGACTTTTCTGATAATTTCGACTATTTTTAAACTCTTTCTCTTTCGAAAATTCTAGATTTTTTGGAAAGCTTGACACCCAAGGTTGTTAAAAATGTCCAATTTTTTAAAAAATTGTATCTTTCCTAAATTTCGATTTTATTTCAAAATTTAGACTTTTGTCAGAAGATTTCGGCTTCTTGTCAAAATTTGGGTTTTTTAAGGCTCAACATTTCGACTCTTTTAAAAATCTCTCTCTTTTACCAAAATTGTTTTTTTTTTAATTTTTACTTTTAAAAATGTAGATCTTATTTTCTAAAATTTTGACACCTTTAAAAATATTGACTTTTTGAAAATTCCGACGTTCTTTCGAAATTTCCATTCCGAAAGTTCTTAATTTTTTAAAATTGAACCTCTTTTTTCCAAAAATGTCTGCCCTTTTTGAAAACTTTCAATTTTTATTGAAAATTTCGACTTTATTCGAAAATTTCGAATTGTTTAAATCGCGACATTTTCTTAAAATGACGACTTTTTTTGATATTTCCGCTACTTTTTAAAATTTTCGATTTTTTTAATAAATTTCAACTTACACTGTCAACCTTATACAGCTTTTTTTAAAACAAAATTGACTGTTTTGAACATTTTGACATTTTTTCAAAACAAAATTCCAATCTTTTGAAAATATATATTCAATCAAAAGTTTTAACTCTTTAAAGAAAAACGACATTTATCTTTTTTTTAATTTTAACTAACCAAAATTTTCTGTTTCTCAACATTTTTACTTTTCTTCGATATTTAGGCTCTTTGAAAATTTCGGCTTTTCTTGCAAATTTAACTGAAAATGCTTCATTTCTTAAATCTCTACATTTCTTTATAATTTTGATTATTTTTGAAATTCGGATTATTTTTCAAATTTTCAACTTTTCTGAAAGTTGTTATGAAATTTTCTTCATTTTATCAAAACCTTTGAATTTTTTGAAAAGGTCAACTTTTAATAGAATCTTTTAAAAATGTTTACATTATTTTTCAAAAGTCTGATTTTTCTAAATCCTAATTTTCAGTGAAAATTTTTCGAAATTTCAACTTTTGTAAAAGTTTTTTGAAATTTTCTTTATTTTATCAAAATCCTTGAATTTTTTGAAAAGGTCGACCTTTAATAGAATCTTTTAAAAATAGTGACATTGTTTTTCAATAGTCTAATTTTCCCTAATTTTCAATGAAAATTTTTCGAAATTATATTTTTCAAAATTTTGACTTCCAAAAATTTTAACTTTCTTGAAAATTTCGCTTTTGACTTTTGTTAACATTTTGGTTTATTTTGCAAAAATTTCGTTGCATTTTCAAGTTTTTAATTTATTTCAAAAAATTGAACTATTCAAATTGTCGATTTTTTTCAACATTTTAGCTTTTTTTGATAATCTAAACTTTTTTTGTTGTTGAAAACTTCGAGCTAGCAATTGCGCTCTAAGATATTCAATTGTAAATTACGATTATATGAATATGTTTTTCGGGTAAATAAAATGTCAAGGTGTAATAATATGTATTTTTCCATTCTGCAATATGCAAGGAAAAAACAAACACGTTTCCAAGATTAATACAGTTAAAATTGTGGGAGATGAAGCACGAATCTAAATTTCTAGATGCTAAATTCCGCTTAGGATGCTAAGAGAAATTCAACTTTTAGCGAGCGAACAAAATAGAAAGAAAGGAATTAGAAGTGCGAGAAGTGGAAGACTGAATTCGCACGAGTGCCGAGAAATCAATAATAAAACATGGGGGCAGCAGTAAACAATCAACTTACATCTCACTAACATATTCTCCACTCGGCTTACCTTTCATCCTTTTAACGCAAAGAGTGGGAGAAAGAGGAGAATAGGGAGGAATCGAAACTAGTTTTCTAAAACCGCAGCGCCGGCTCCCTTGTTTCTAACGCTTGTTAAACGCTAAATGCCTTTCTAATCGTTATCGTTTCTGTGCTCTTAACCAAATTACTAAACCGTGTTTCGAATTAAATGCGAACACGTTTGCGCATGTCCCGGTGACAGATTTCCACGACAATCGCATCACTGATCACGCGAAATGGAAATCAACCTAAATCGGATAAATTATTGCTGTAATGACGGTCACCCTGAACGAGGTCTTTATTGCAAACCCAACTTTTATTTTAGGAAAGCCAGATATCAATCGTAACTAGTTTTCACTAAACATCGATAGGAAATAACGATAATATCGATAGTCTCGATAGTTTTTAACAAGCAACGTTAGGCTTTTAATAAAAATGTTTAATGTTTCGTGAAAAAATCTTGAAAACTTCTATTCTAAATTCGAGATTTAAGCTTGAAATTTTCACACTCCGAAATTCCAAAAACTGTCAAACTTTGTTCCTGAAGAAGCCCCCTACGATGGTGGGCGAAACGTCGAACACTTTTAGTAGTTCTTTGACACGGTCCAATCCCGGAAGAAGTATATCCTGTACTGACTCTGGCCGTGGAAGCCTTCGTTATCATATTCAGAACCTCTACGGGGAGGAAATTTCTTGCAAAACCCTTCTATTCTCTAAACTTCGTCATAAAGTTTCTAAGCTCATTTCCAATCTAACCTTTCTGTTGCGTTGCAGGGATCAGAATTTAATTCCAAAATCTTTTAGAATCAGGGATAACTTTAGAACCAATTCTTCATTCAAAATTCTTCATAAAGCTGGTTTGTCTCTTGTCCGGGATATGATTAAACGGATTAAACGCGATTTGGCTTCGATTTCCCGACAATTGCTCGAACTCCATCTGGAACTTTCGAGTAGGTTGTCGGTTGAACATTGGAGTCATTTCGACGCCATATCCTATAATCAATCCGAAAAAACCTTTGAATTAGAAAATGTGAAACACAAAAAGAAATTCGAATCCCTAAGTCCCAAGGTCAAAACTCATAGTTCAGTCTCAAAAACAGTAGTCAATTTGTCTTCCCGTCCACTATCGGATAACGAACAGACCATCTTATCCAAAGGACTGAATTTTGCTGTCGCCCCAAGAAAAATTCCAACTGAAGAAATAATCAGTGCGGTAGAGTCTTCCATCAGAACTCTCCTCAAGGAGGTTGCAGATCCCATTCGTTTTCAAACCACAAAAATTCTAAAACATGCCAAACCACCAAAGTCCAACATTTCTAGAGAAGAAAGATGTGCCCTTAAAACCCTAAAAACAGATTCTTCAATCACTATTCTTTCGGCTGACAAAGGTAATGCAACTGTCATTTTGGATAAATCCGAGTATGCATCCAAAATTAACGCCCTGTTAAATGACGGATCCTATATTCCTCTTCCTAGGGACCCAACAAGCAAAATTGAACGTGAACTAAAGTCGAAACTAAAATCCTCAAATTTGCCCGCAGACACTCTCAGACATCTTGTTCCGAAAGAATCCAAACCACCTCGTCTTTATGGTCTCCCCAAAAATCACAAACCCAATATTCCTTTTAGGCCCATTGTCAGCACGATAAATTCCCTACCTACAATGTCTCGAAATACTTATCTAACATCCTCAAGTCATATCCCGGAAACACATCGTCACACGTCCTAGATTCCAAACACTTTGTCGAATTATTGTCCGAATTAACCCTAGACCCCAACGACATATTAGTAAGTTTTGACGTCACTTCACTATTCACAAACGTCCCAGTTTCCGACTCCATGACGATAATTCGTCAATTACTTTCAGGCAAAGAGAATGCAGATTCTCTAGCTGATTTAACTGAAATGTGTCTCACATCGACTTATTTTTCTTTTAATGGCAGTTTCTATAAACAAGTCTCCGGCACCCCGATGGGTTCTCCCTTATCCCCAGTCGTAGCAAATATTTTTATGGAATCTTTCGAAAACACTGCGTTGGAAACTGCAGATTTAAAACCCAAGGTTTGGCTTCGGTATGTAGATGACACATTTATTGTATGACCACATGGCAAGGATTCACTAAATTTATTTTTGGAACACCTAAACAGTTTACATTCCTCTATTAGCTTCACTATGGAAATCAAAAACAATGGTTCTCTTCCCTTTCTTGACGTACTGGTCACTCGTTTACCAAACGGTCGCGTTTCTCATTCCGTTTATCGAAAACCCACCCATACTAATCGTTATTTGCATGCAGAGTCCCATCATCACCCTTCCCAAAAACGTTCCGTCATAAATTCACTGGTTTCACGAGCTGTAGCAATTTCACAACCAATAAATCTTTCAGACGAGTTGAACAATATTCGTTTCAACCTCCGCAACAATGATTACAAATCGCACGACATTGAAACTGTCATTAAACGACATCTTCACCCTACCCCTCGTCCTTCACAAAATTCAACAGTTTCTTCTAAAGCCTTTCTTCCTTATGTTCGCGGAGTAACAGATCAAATCGGAAAATTATTGAGAAAACACAACTTCAAACCCACTTTTTCATCATCCTCAAAGATCCAACAGCTCCTTCCATCTCCCAAAGATAAAATTTCATCCTTTTGTTCTAATGGCGTGTATAGGGTTCCTTGTTCTTGTGGTTCAGTGTACATCGGAGAAACGGGGCGATCATTTAAGACGCCAATATCCGAGCACCAAAGGTGTCTTAGGTCTGGTTTATTTTCGCAGTCAGCCATTGCCGAACATCAACATGAGACCGGACATAAGATTCTCTTAGATAATATTTCAATTATATCCAATATTCCCAATTACTATAATAGGAAGATACGCGAGGCCATCGAAATCCCAAAATTCCCCAATAACATCAACAGAGACGAAGGTTACATGTTTTCCTCCATCTGGAAACCAACCATCGGAAATCTTCGGAAGTGATCGCACAGACGCGTGGTATATAAAGTTTCCCTCTTTCCTGTCAGAAGAGTTTCGCCTCTGGTATGGTGGACATACTGAGTTACCGTGCTCTTCTGCCTAAACTTTCTTTTGTACCAAGTTTCAATTCAGAAGAGTTTCACCTCTGGTATGGTGGACATACTGAGTTACCGTGCTCTTCTGTCTAGACTTTCTTATCCTTTGTACCAATTTTCAATTCAGAAGAGTTTCGCCTCTGGTATGGTGGACATACTGAGTTACCGTGCTCTGATGCTTTGAAATTGGCCTTTTATTTTTATTTTTCTTTTTTGCATAGTCCCTCATTTCATCTATTTTTCTTTCTTTGTTCCTGAAGAAGCCCCCTACGATGGTGGGCGAAACGTCGAACACTTTTAGTAGTTCTTTGACACCGTCCAATCCCGGAAGAAGTATATCCTGTACTGACTCTGGCCGTGGAAGCCTTCGTTATCATATTTATTAACCAATTTTTTAACATTCAGTGTGTATAAAATTTGTCTTAAGGGGCCGTTCATAAATTACGTAAGAGGTTTTGAGGGCTATTTTGACCCCCTCTCCCCCTATTGTAAGACATCATAAGATTTCAACTACTCCCCCCTATCCCTTAATAAAAAAGTTTCGTAAGAAATGTATGCATCAATAAAATACAACTCCGTTGGTTTTAAAAATACCTTTTATTATCATCTTATTATCATAAACTCACTTGAATAACATTAATCTTATCAACCTATCACAGTTTTGACCAGAATTAGTTTAGTAAAACCTAAGGTGTTGAAAAAACTAGATAATAAATCAAAACTCCAATTATTATTTATCCACGGACAGACTAACCATTCAGATATTGATTCAATTACCGGAATGACTGATTCCTTTTGTTTCTCTTGAGGCTCTTCAATTTTTTCAATATCAATATCTTCATTGTCGTACCATTCTATATCATGGGTATTACTGTATGATGTAAGACACACGCTCTGTCTAGCACGACGACGCAATAATTTAATAGAATGAAAATTCTCAGTACGAGCACATTGGTACTTGTGAACTGATTGACGATGGATTTTCACATTTTTATTTGATGCAAAGTACAATCCACATGTTGGTCATGTAGGTGCAATCAATTGCGTTTGAACAGTAGGACAATAAAAGTCGTATGGTGTTAAAATAAAATCAGGGCGGCTAGGAAATTCAATGTTTAGAGACAATTGCACAAATAAAGGACAAAAATTAGCATTTGCTTGGTCTTTAGGAAGTGGTATATCTAAAGTATGCGCTTGTCGAAGAGGATAAGGTGGTGAAATAAATCCATCTGGTAATATCATTCGCAAATGACTTCGTAATTTTCCACAGCATCTAAATTCTGTGCATTTGCTAATTTGCAGTAAATACTGAGATTCTCTTACATGTCTACAGTGCCAATCAGGAGTCCATTCCACTAAACTTCTATCAATATTATCACTACCAGGATCTACGTATTCAGCAACAACTGGCTTATCATCAATAATTAACTTACTCCATATTTGAGCTAAAATATCACCAGCCATTTTGAAATTTTTGAGTTCAAGTTTATTATCAATTGTACGTCGCTGATCATCAAGATGATTACCAAAAGAATCATACGGTAAGACAAGTCCAGATAATTGATGACTCAATGGAGCCATTCTACGCTCTACTCGATTGAAGCAACTTCTTCCGGGAGCGTTAGTGATAATAAATATAGCATCAAGATCAAATTTACGAAAGTGGGAAACAGCATGAGAGATGACTTGAGGAAAGCGTGAATTTTCATCAGGTCCTCCGTCAACAGTCATGGTTATAACTGGTTTTATATTATTATAATCTGTTTTGGCCAGAAACTGAAATTCTGCTAGCTCCATAAGATGTTCTAGATCGATGCTATGAGTGCGTGCAGATGATGACGAATGTTTTTCTGATCTGATTGCAACGTACGTAGGTCCACCGTATGTCACTGCTTCAGGTTTGCCCATTCCATCAGTATTAATTTCAATGGCAGCATATACTGAAGGTATTAATTTATGTTTTTCTGCCACCACCCAGTCGTGATCTGGTAGTCGTACTCGATATTCCATATGCATCAGAAAGGGTGCTTGTTTTCGTACAGCAGTTTTACCAATTGGAATGCGCGCTTTGTCGTCCTGTGACAAGAAGAAAACCTGAGCAGGCCCAAGCATGGAGGCGAGAGACTCGATAGCCCGGATAGGAGCAGTGCAAAATTTATCATCGGGATGGCTTTTGTGTTCATCATTTGTTGCTCTCGCCAGTTTTACCGGAACTGTTACTACGTGTTTTTTCCTTGAATTGTAGTAGAACATCTAGGTAAAAGACAAAGATACGTAGCACTTCGTGATAGATTGAAACCTAACGT
Organism: Dastarcus helophoroides; assembly: GCA_028583605.1. Classification (NCBI taxonomy): domain Eukaryota; kingdom Metazoa; phylum Arthropoda; class Insecta; order Coleoptera; family Bothrideridae; genus Dastarcus; species Dastarcus helophoroides. The sequence continues at coordinate 13,581,595 of CM053329.1, forward strand.
CTCTAGTTCTTTGACCAAGTCATCTAGAGTTCTACAGCTTCTTACCATTTTATTTCGGCGTTTCTCATCTGCACCACCTCCAAAGCTCGCAATTTCTGCTAAAACTTTCAACAGCTCAGGTTGAGCTTCCTCCAAACGAGGGCGACCCACTGTCTCGTGCACATTTAATTGTTGTTTTACAACTGGATTCTTAATAACATCTTTTATCAATGCCTGTCTTTTTTTTCTGAAACTTTTTTGATATTCAGCGTTTCGTTTTTTATAAGCAAGTGGTTTTTTAGCTTCACCGAGGTTGTTTTGCAATTTAGTGATTTCTTGATTGATCTTGAGTCCTCCAAAACCAGAATCCCGACGTAAAATACTTGTATTTAATTCACTCTCCACCAATGAATTTTTTTTTTCAATTGCATCTTGTACTGGAGTAGGATGACATGTTAATTGTGATTTATCAGGAATCGCCTCTTTTAGAATCAGTCTGTGCGCCATATCGACTTCTCTAGTGCATAATGCGACAGAAGAATCTGTTGAGTTTTTGTCCATCAAAGCAAGCGGTCCACCAGACACATTTTGCTGTAAGAAGTGATTTTGATTATAGCTTAGCATACACAGCAAAATATGCGTAACTTATAAGTTTATTTAAATAGGATTTTACATATGACAATTACTTAAAGATAATATTAAAATATTGATAATAATATTTTGAACAAAAAAATTTAGAAATAAAGTGCCAACTAACCTATCTAAAAAAAACCGAGCATGTTGGTTTCTTTTCTTAGCAGCAAGCTGTTTTAAATTATTTATTTTTTGAGATACAAATTTTCCGAAAGCATTGTCATCATTTTTGAAAACTTCTTTGTTGGTTGTCCAGAATAAATTAGGCTCTTGTTGACAAACCTTTGGTGTTTTATCTGGGAAACCTTCTACCCACGCTTTAAATAACAGAGGATGTAAGTATCCAGACATGTTAGATAAAATAAATATTCTAAAAGGAAATGAGGTATATTTTTGAGATTTCAAGAAATAGGGAAATCCCCGATCAACGAGAACAACAACGAAATAGTAGAAAGTCTAGAAATATTGACAACATATGATTCTTGTAAGATTCAATACTGAGTAAGAGAGATAAAGCACAAATGGCGCTATCCAATAATGCCATTTCTTAGCGCGAAAGTGGTAAAATTTCTAATTCGAAATTTTACGTAATATCAAATTCTCTACCCTCCCTCCCTATAGTAAGAAACTATAATATTTAATCAACACCCCCCCCCCCTCATTTAAATATCTTACATAATTTATGAACGGCCCCTAAATGACATTTTTTAGTTAATAGCACATCTCACTGGAATACTTGTAACATAAACTTTACATGTACAGCAATTATGAAGAAATTTACCAAGAAATCAGCACATATTTGCAGCACAGGTGGTTGGCGGGTCAGTCTGGATTCTCACAGCAGAAGTCGAATCCAAATGGAGTCCAAGCAAATCTTATCTAACCGGCTAAAGGAATAGCTTGTTTCCGGAATAGCTTTTATACACGTCAAAGGTTTATTGTTTCGACTGGAGTTTATAGCGGTATGGCTAAAATGAATGCTGCATCGTTGACGCCGTTTTATGTGCTAAATGCACAATAATTAAAAGCGTGTCTTGACTTTACGACCTGTAGAACAACAGGACTACTGCGGAAGTTCTAAACTGGATGAGAAGAATGAATAATTGTGATCTCATAATTCTTAACAAAGAAATTTGACTTTATACGTACTTTGAAAGATGCTATCTGATGTCTTCCTTTTGTTGATTTTATTTTACTGATTGAAGCTGTATATTTTAATGGACTTCTGCATTTGTGAATAGCACATTATTTTTTTTTATTCTTGATATTGGATTTAGATAATTTTTAAGAAATAGATAAATGCTTTGACAATTAATTTTTTATATGAGCTTAGGATTCCAAGCGAGTTATCAATTTTAATGAAAGCATTGTTTTATTAAAAAATCGCTTAAATTGTATGTCCATGCATGCGCTAGTCGCTTAGTCTAGTCAACCTACTATTTGTTAAGCATAACAGAACAATGAGTCAATAAATTAGCCATCACATGTATCAACTATCGGTATTGTATGCTAATTAAATATTTAATTATACATTTAGATGGACTCTTGTTAAAACGAACTGCGTGTAATTATCCTGCTCATAACAGTTATGGTAGGACATGAATTGAAATTCCTAAGCTTTGTTGCTACACGCAGAAAATGATCGGAATGTACTTTCTAAACATTCGTTTCCATCATTTTTTTTAAGCGTCTTATACAAGCTAGAACCCTCATTGAATTAATAAAAATTTAACATGACAAAACAAATGGTTTTAACTAATTACATCGGTACTATCGAAATTTCAAAATGTTGATCCTTTCTCGGCACTTATACATTAAAGTCGAAATTTTTGAAAAATAAGTTACACATTTTAAGACGAACTTAATGTTAATCTGTTCTTATTCCGTTTACGAGGAGAAGCAAGCTCCCACTCTCAATGGAATACACCAATACCTCACTTTGCGTCGGGGTTACGTTCTAAAAAAACACGACGCAAATTGAAACGACGCAAAGTAATTTAAGATTTTCTATAACAAACCATGTAAAGATCGAAGATAGGTTCCAGGGTTACGAAAATACTACTATTTAAAAAGAAAATTGAACAAAGTAAACATTTAAAAAACAAAAATATTATAAAATTTTATTACATACATACAAAAAACAAAAAAAAACGTATTCAATTAAAACAAAATAAACTATTCAATTAATTTATGAAAAACAAAATTAAAATTAATCACTGTCTGATGAGTCCATAGTGACTGTTGTCGTAAGTTGGCTTTCTTTCACAAAAAATTGCTCCAATGTTTGCTGAACAGCTTTTTTTTTTAAACGTAAAATAAATTTCCTTGTAGCAATTGATATTCGTAGCTACCGCCTGGAACACTTTAAAACTCCTTCCGTTGTCAGGATCGTTTTTTAAAAAAATCTCCATAGCTTCGTCAATCAAACACATCGCTTTGGAAATTTTGAGGTTAAATTTTGTTCTTCGTAGATTTCTATTGAACGGTCACTGTCATCTTCTTCATTAGCAAATTGCAATTCCAGTTGCAATAGTTCTTCATTAGAGAATTTTTCGTTGTGCGAGGTTAGCAATTCATTTATGTCAGTCTCCTCCATACCCTCAAAATTAGACTCTCTAACTAAATTAGAAATTTCATGACGAACAGCTGGTGTATCATCAACTTCTGTAGCGCATATTCGGTGAACACATTCAAGCCATATTTTGCGCGAAACACCATTCATGCAAGATGGTTTAATCTCCTCCCATGAATCGGAAATAATTTCTATGGCTTTCATAATGTTGAACTTTTTCCAAAACTCTAGCATGGTAGGCTTATTTTGTCCATCAGTCTCACTTAAAAAAAGTTTAAATGTTCGTCGAAGGTAATAACTTTTAAAAGTCGATATTACTCCCTGATACATCGGCTGAATAACTGGTGTAGTATTAGGCGCCAAAAATACAAGTTTCACGTTTTCTGACAACTCATCAACATAAACTGGGTGGCCAGAAGCATGGTCTACTAGGACCAAAGCCTTGAAGTTTAAGTTTTCCTTGTTGCATTAAGCTTTAATTTATGGAATAGCACAAGTTGAAACCCAGTTTTAAAATAATGATCTTGTCATCCATGCTTTTTTATTTGGTCGTCAGTGGACAGGAAGCAGATTCTTTGAATAACCTTTCATATCTCTTGGATTTTCTGATAAATGAGAAATAGTTTAAATTTGAAATCACCATTTGCATTACCACCAAGAAGAAGAGTCAGTCTATCCTAGCTAGCTTTAAATCCTGGGGCAGATTTTTTTGTTTTAGATATGAAAGTTCTGTTAGGTAGACGTTTCCAAAATAACCCAGTCTCGTCGACATTAAAGACCTGTTTCGGATCATAGCCACCTTCATGAGTTAATGCTTTTAACTCTATTGGGTAGCGTTCTGCAGCAGTTTAATCAGCGCTAGCTGCTTCGCCTTTAAGAGCAATGCTGTGCAGATTTGCTCGAACCTTGAATATCTCAAACCAGCCCTGACTAGCTTCAAATGTTTCATTCTTGTCTGTATTACTACCTCTAGCATTATCGTTGGATACTGCTTTACTTTTTATGTCATCAAATAAGCTTTTTGCTTTCGTCTGAATTACGATTTTACTTAATGGTATTCTCTGCGCAACTTGATTTTCAATCCAAATAGAAAGCAAGGACTCCGTTTTGATTATCAAAGAACTCCTTGTACGGGTCATCGTTTTAGCATCTAATGATGTTGCAGATTTTGCAGCCTCTCTTATTTTATCCCCATCTCGATCTCTAATAGTTCTGACAGTTGTTGCAGCCAGACCAACAGCTTTTGCTACCTCCCCAGCCTTCTCTCCCTTATCAAATCGTCGCAGAATATCTAATTTTGTCTCCAAGCTGACAGTTTTTTTTTATTTTCCGTAATTCTACCAGCAAAGCCCTTTCCACTCATTTGGCTAAAAAAATTACAAGTGTATGTAAAAAAATATAACTCTGCCAATAAATAAATTGGAAAAATATTTACCTCTTTTTGCAACCAGAAACAACCCGTAAAAATTTATTATTCTCTTTTAAAAAAAGCACAACACACTAATTGAAACGTTACAAAAAGCACAACACACTACATAATTGAAACTGACTCTAAAATTAGCAAAACAAAGTGAAAATTAAACTGTATTAAAATTGCGTCGATTTTCTGTTAGAAAGGGAATCCCCGAGTTTTGATGGCATGGCGCAATTAGAAACAAAAGTGGTGCCATCTTTTAGAAAAAAAGAAAATTTCAAATAATGTCAAAAGAAAAATTAAAGACTCGAACCCAAAACAACGCAACCTTGAAAATCTAACGACGCACAGTGAGAATTAGTACTAATTAAGCAGCGACGCAACTTCGAAAAAATGCAAAACGAAGCGACGCAAAGCGAGGTATTGGTGTACAGAAACAATTTTCCAATGAAATTCTAAGGGATCTTACTAGACCAAAAACTAAATTGGAACACTCATTTGGAAATAACCACATTGGCAGCATGGAACTGTCGTAGACTTGTAGGAAAGACATGACATGGTGGCTGAAACTCAAAATGATATTTTGAACGGTGGTAAAGCCCACAGTCATCTATGCCTCAATGGTGGCCAAAAACAGAACAATAAGGACGAACAGGACGATAAACATAGTGAATCGGCCCCAGAAAGATATCTGGATCATTTTTTAAGAGTGTGTTGCTACTAATGAGATTCTTTGATCCTGCAAGTTTCAGATCTCTATCTATTTTAGTTTTTGAAAAAATCGAAAAAATTCTAAAAAAAATCGAAAAGTAGAAAAATTTTTTTTTCTCAAAAACTACTTAACCGAATTAAATAAAATTTAGAAACAAGATAGAAATATATATAGGCTATATTCCAAAAAATTGACAGTCTATAATCATTATGTTATTTAGGAAAAACGGGCAATTTTTTTCAAAATTATTTTTTCTTTATGATAACGTTCTAGAACAATTTTGAAACTAATTTTTGTTTATGTCTTTTTGATGTAGAATACCCTTGCAAATTCTGAAACTGATCAAAAAAGTACGCCATATTGAAAGAAAAATAAAAACTGATTTTTTTATTAAAAAATTGATTTATATTTCAATTTCAGGAATATTGGGCTCATCTCAGAGAGTATATAAATAAATAAATAAATAAATAAATAACACGTTTATTTCCAACAGGTACACACCCAATTACAGGAAACATTTAAACTATTAAAATACAAAAGTAAATGAAATTATACGGTACAGAACATTAATGTATATGTATCTTAAATTATATTCGGCTTTCCAGATATGTGCTGATTATAGTTTTTAATTGGTCATAATTAATATCACAATAATTCGAAATGCTATTGAATATATTACACATGTTATATATTGGTGATCTACGCATAATGTTTGTACGGAAATTTCGACAATAAAAACAGTTATTTCCACGAGAATTCTGCCGAGGAACCAAAAAACAAATCTTATTAATCAAAGACAATATTATTATGCAGTAGGTTATATAAAAACGTTAATACAATACAATTTCTCCTATTGCATAAAGAATTCATGTTAAACACATCTAGCAAAATTCTAGTGTCAATACCTCTATCAGGATAAAAACCCTGGGACTTGAAAAACATAAATTTCAAAAATTTTCTTTGAGTCGACTCAATTAGCCCTATATTATTTTGGTAAATAGGATACCATATTAAAGTTGCATATTCTAACTTAGATCTAATATACGAAAAATACAGTACTTGCAAACTTCTAATATTTGAAAAACAATTCCAGTTTCGCCTAAAAAAACCAAGTAACTTGTGAGCGGATTTAGTGGTATGATAGATATGGCTCGAAAAGCTAAGTTTGTCGTCGAATACAACTCCCAGATCTTTCAGTTCGGAGCATCTTTCCGGGGTGTAATTACTGATATTATAGTCCAATAATATATAATTCCGTTTGCGAGTAAAAGTTACTGTTTTGCATTTGGATATATTTAATTTTAAGAAATTATTATTGCACCAGCTTAAAATTCTATTTAGTTGTTCTTGTAAGTAAAAGCAATCGCTAATATTAGTAATGTTATTGTAGATTTTTAGATCGTCTGCAAATAGCAAATGATCGCATTCAATGACAGAAGTTATGTCATTAATAAAAATTAAAAAGAGTAATGGGCCTAGATTTGATCCCTGTGGAACTCCGGAAGTTGTTATATATCTCTGAGATTTGTGGCTTCCATATTCGACAAATTGTTTTCTGGAAGACAGGTAGGATGTGAACAGTAATATTAAATCCTCAGTGAAACCAAAACCCTTTAACTTGGATAGTAGTAAATAATGATCTATTTGATCAAAAGCTTTCTGTATATATGTGTAAACTACATCAACCTGCCCTCCTAGATCCAAATTGTCGCATATAAAGTCACTTATGGTTGCTAAATTTGTGACTGTTGATCTTTTTAACATAAAACCATGTTGATTTGGTGATATTACTGGACCGACATGGGTGTAAATGTTATTATATAAAATCATTTCAAATACCTTAGCAAAATTACATAAAATAGCTACAGCTCTATAATTTGTAATCATCGATGCATCTCCTGATTTTAGGATCGGACATATTCTAGTAGTTTTCCATATATCCGGAAATTTAGTTGTTTTTATAATAAGATTGTACAAAATACATAGTGGAGATGCAAACACGTTAGCACAGTCTTTAATCACTACATTAGGAATGTTATCTATGTCAGCGGTCATCTTATTTTTCAATTTTTTTATTGATTGCAAGATATCATCTTCTGTAATTCGTATTAAATTGATTTTACTGGATGAAAATGAAAAATCTTTATTAATATTTTCTGGATTGGAATTTATGTAAACACTAGCAAAGTATTTTGCAAAACCATCCACTACTGCTTGAGGTGAGTCGATAGTTTCTTTATCAATAATCATACTTCTAGGAATTCGAGAACGACTCTTTTTCAATTGCACAAATGACCAAAATTTAGTTGGATTACGTGTGATTTCATCTTCCGCTATTGAAATGTGATTTTGGTAAGCAGAATCCATTTGCCGCTTAACTTCTGCCCTTAGAGTTTTATACAGATTAAGGTAATGATCATTTTCAAATTTTTTAAAATTCTTATAAGCAACTTCTTTACATCGCAGCGTGTTCTTAATTTTTGTAGTAAACCAGGGTGGAAAAGTTCTATTCTTTTTTCTGTATTTTGGCACACATTCATCCATAATTCCGTATAATATTGTATAAAAAGTTTCACATGCGTCATTAACATCTATGTAGGATTGCAATTGTGACCAGTCAGTGTGGTATATTTGATTGTATAATTGAGGAAAATTAGCTCGCCTGAAGTTATAAGCCCTACAGTCCGTATTGAAAGAAAAATTCTCTGTACGAATTGTGTTCAACTGAAAGTTCATAATTAATGATGGATGATGAAAATCTTCTGTAACAAATGGTAATTCGTCCCTACTAACCTCACAACTGAAATTTCCAATGATCAAATCTAACATTCTGCCGTTTGCGTTCAATACCGTATTATATTGCTTCATATCTAGGAATGCCATGAAATGTTTTATTAATCTAACCTTAGTATCACCTAGATCAGTAGTGTATCTATTTAAATTGAAATCACCACAAATTAATGTTTTACAATTTTTTTGAAAAACCGTTAAGTTTTCAAAAGCATCAAAAAATAGTTCATAAATTACCGTTGGTGTAGAAGGCGGGATATAAATAGCAAAAACAAATAAAACAGTACTATTAACAATTACCTCGCATCCAATGATATCTATACTAGGTACCACATCAGCAATACCACTTAAATTGAGTTTAGTAACATTAAAGTTGCTTTTAACCGCAATCATCACCCCACCTCCTCTATGATGTCCAGTAGCTTCCAGATTACGATCAGTTCTAAATACTAAATAAGAAGAAGGAAGTACTTCTTGGCTGCTAATGTCTTCAGAAAGTCCAGTCTCTGTTATAAGCACACAGTCGTATTCAACTATTGCCGCAGCATTGAAAAAGTTTTGTACTTTCGTTCTAAGCCCGTTTACATTTTGATAGTAGCAGTGAAAGTTGATATCAGAATTGTAATTGGATGTACCTCTCAGTTTAAATTCTTGATAGTAGGAATGCCATTTGTATACACGATTTTAATGTTTGTGTCACCTGCATGTTTTCTCTCTTCCAATTCCGATTTAACTCGTCGATATTGTTCAATTTGTTAATATATACTAATAAGGTAATTTAACTTTGCAAGTTTCAAGGTTATATTTATTTATTTTTTTGGAAAAATTCAAAAAATAGGAAAATATTTTTTTCTCAAATCACGTAAAACCAGTTTCAATGAAATTTGAAAATATTAGAGAGGTATATGAATGCTTTACTCAAAAAAATAACTATTAACTTCTTTATAACCTTAATAATAATTATTAGGGACGTTCTAGAGCAGTTTTAGAGTTATCTTTCTTAATGTGTTTTTTGATGTAGAATAATCTCTCGAATCCTTAAATTAATTCAACATCGATTTATTTCAATGTGTTTTATATCATTGAAGCAACAGAAACAAAATATTCAAAAAAATTATGAGATTTTTTTTTACTAAAATGTTGTAATAAGTATATTAAAAAAATAAATTATAAACTAGATATATTAAGATCTTGATAATGTTACTTAATATATTTTTTACATTTTAAAATACCAATATAATATAATCTACAATAATTAATCAATATGCTTGTAAAATGGTTTAATCAGAAAACTAAACAATTCGAGCGATTCCTTTCAAAATCAATGGGCTTCTATTCTTAGAAAACTATAAAAATATGAATTTCAAAAATCAGTCAAAAATTGCGACCTGTAGCATGATCAGAAACGTACACATAGATCGACGGATGGAAAGACGTGATTCAATGGGGAATTTTTGACCTAATAGTCATTTCAAAATGTAGCAAATGATAATTTGTTTAGAAAAAACTCTCTTCTATCCAAAATGCTATACTACAACTGATTTGGTAAACATCAGTTATCCAAGATATTAACTATAATGTTATGGCGAAAAATCAAGTTTTTGATATTTATCGATAATAGAGCAACCGACGCGATGGTCATGGTGTATAGAACAGAATTTTTTAAACTACAATTTCATAGTTTAAGAAATTAAAATTAATTATGATTGATCTGATGTATTGATGTTTTAAAATTAAAGCGAAAAAGGATATGTTAAGTAAAATTATTAACATTCAAGAGTCAAGAGTGCTTAAAAAATTGATACCCAAATATAGTCCCCTGAAACCAAGAAAGATTCAAAAACACAACAGTTGCTCTAACGCGTTTCAATAGCCCAGCTATCATCTTCACTATACAGTACTGAGTATCTCTCTGAAGATGATACTTTGGCTAACGAAACGCGTTGGAGCACTGTTGTTGTGTTTTTTTTTTATATTTCTTCGTTTCAAGGAACAAGATTTGTGTATCAATTTTTAAAGATAACCAAGGATCAGTCCGTTCTACCAAAATTCAAGTATACTTCTTATTGATTTTTCAATTTTGTGATACTTACTGTGGGGCAGCAGCTGCAACGGATACCCCGCAGAGATCAATGGTGTATCAGTGAAGTAGAACGTCGTTTTTTTAGTCGTCAACAATACTTTGACGCACGACGTTTTTTTTTAGTCATCAACAAATATTTTAGAATATTCCTTTTTAAAAACATTTATTTAGTCATCAAAAATACTAATAATACAATTTTGTATATCTTCGATTTTTTAGAGCTTAGATTTAACAAACTGTTGCGGCTCTAAATATGGATTGCTCCTATAACTCAGGAAAGATGAATTTTTATTACTAAATAATTAAATACTAAACTTTTTTTTAGAAATGAGATTCGAAATTTGAAATTCGAAATTCGAAATTCGAAATTCAAAATTCAAAATTCGAATTAAAATTTTAAAATTATTTAAATTTTGAAAAAGAAAGTCGAAATTATTAAAGATCTGTTTTTCTAAGTTGAAATTTTCAAAAAAGTTTCATTTCAACTTAAAATGTTCAAAAAGAAAGTTGCAAATCTCGAAATTTTGGGAAAAAAATACGATTTTCGAAAAAAAGTCGAAATGTTTCAAAAAGCTAGAACTGTCGATAAAAGTTGAAATTTTCAAAAAAGATTAATCATTTTCATACTCCCACTTCTTTCCTCGAATCGTCAATGTAAGAATTAAGAATTTGCATGTAAATATGCATTGGATATTGGTCGAATTTCGACCTTAAGTGATGCTAGTCCCAAAAAAAAATTAAAAAAATACCTCTGAGTACTCAAGATTTACGTGATTAATAAACGCAAGCAGAACATTTGCTCCACTATTGCAGAAAAATAAATAATTGGAAATAAGATGAAGTGCCCCGCGGACTTGGCCGGCGAGCCCACGCTAATGTAACAACTCGACGTGATTAATTATGATAAAGCTTGATTTGCAATTTAGCGTCGCCGTTTACACCGCAACACGCACATAATGAAACGTTGATACGTCATCGTTACACCGGAATAATCGTTCGCTATCACCGTTACAAATAGAGCTAATTATTCATGTTTGATCCAACCGGACGCCGGACGCAACTTACCGTTTATATGTCAATTTTGGATCGAAAATGGCGAAAGTTTCCTCCTTCAGATATAACTCTTTAACTCCTAACTTAGTTGACTTTATATTGACTGGAAATTAACATTGTTATTTATTTTCCTTTCTAGGAAATAAAACGCCGTTCACTTTGAAATGGAATTAATTTCTACGTAATTAAAATCCTGATCGGGACTCACTAATGGTTTAATCTAGTTCCAAAGGCGATCGTTCGTTTCAATTATTTTTCATCTCGGAGATATAACAATATTTAATTAGGTATTTTAATGATGTGTATCTCTATGAAACAGCTTGATGTGAAGAAAGCAAATTAGTACTTTTGTCCCTTTTTTGCAATAAAGGAAATAACTAATGGTTTAGTACTTTCTTCAGATTTGCATATTTTGTTGCCTTGATTTATTCGAGGAGATTAGCTGGGAAACAAATCTGGAAGTATTCAATTAGAGTCTATTACTCGTACAAGGTATAGACGTATTTTATAGCTCATGTCGTTTTCGATCCATAACATTTGCTGAAAGCGATTTACCGTATTCATTATTCAAGACTTCTCTGTCGATCACATTCTGGTATTTCTGTGCCATAGTCTTCGTTTTCTTATCGTTGTACCTTCTGGATCAAAGATTTAGAGTTCAGTAGTCCAATAAGTATGTGTACATTTTACAAAAAATTGAAATTTTGAAAAAAGGTCGAAGTTGTCAAAAAAGCCGAAATTTTAAAAAGAGGTCAATATTTTAAAATAGTCAAAACTTCGAAGTGGAAATCTTGATTACAAGGATCGAAATGATCAAACGAATGGAAATTTTGACGAAATATTATCACGTGCAAAATGCACTTTACTCAAAAAATAAATAATTTTATCTATTTGGTCGATGGTATGCAACTAATGATTCACGAAAATGTAAGAATTGTTACTGTCTAAATTTTCAAATGAAAATTCTTCCTTTCTCTCAAATGTCTCAAATAATATTTACGTGAATGTTTAACTTTTTTGCTTCAAATGAGACACTCGTGGTTCGTAGCTAAAATTAGTTGGGGTGCTGCTCCAGAAAATATTTCGCTTTTGTGTAAAATCAGAGTTTCGTAGTTTTTTGTTTCGGTTTAAGTTCCGGTTCTATTGAAAAGTCAATACAGTAAAAGCTCCTTATTCGCGCTTCCTTTATTCGCGTTTTCACTATTCGTGGATTAAAAAAATGCGACCCAATTCCTATATTCGCGGCTAAAAATTTCTTTATTCGCGGATCTAATAAGTACATGCATAATAATAAAAGGATTCCAATAGGTATTCAACCCAATATGATTTGTAAATCGCGTCAAATGGACTAATAAAAAAAGTAAAATAGATCTTACTACAACTTTGCCTAAAGTATGTTGTTAAATGGTAGCGTTGTCATTATGGATCGAATACTGCGACCAAAAAAGGGTGCCCCTGAGTGGTCCAATGGTCCGGGAGAAGGCAAAGCGTCTTTACGCTCATTTTAAAGAACCTGATACTAGTTGTAGTGGTGAATGTACAGATGGGGGATTTCAAGCATTGGAAGGTTGGTTCAATAAATTTAAGGTGAGACAATCATTGCATAACATTAAAATCGTTGGAGAAGCAGCATCTGTAGACACTGCTGCAGCAGAACGATATCCAGAAGAATTTGCAAACCTAGTAGCTGATGGAAGATACAAATCTGAGCAAGTATTTAATGCAGAAGAAACTGCACTGTTTTGGAAGAGAATGCCAAACAAAACATTCATTTCTAAAAGCGAAAAGTCTGCTCCTAGATTTAAATTTAGGAGCAGACTTCTCCTATCTATCTTAAGGCAGCAAAGGATAGAGTTACACTGCTGCTATGTTTTAATGCATCTGGAGATTGTGTTATTAAGCCACTGATGCTTTACAGAGCGTTTAATCCTCGGGCTTTAAAAAATCAAAACAAGGACAACCTGCCAGTGTTTTGGTCGCGTGGATTACAAACGCTATTTTTTGTGACTGGTTCCGAAATTGTTTTGTTTCTGAAGTGGAAACTTATTTAAAAAAACAGAATTCAGACTTTAAAGCACTTCTAATTTTGGACAATGCACCAGGTCATCCTCGCGAACTTGAAACTTTGCATCCAAATATAAAAGTGACACGTTTACCTCCCAACACGACGGCTTTGCTTCAACCTATGGACCAAGGAATAATCCAGACCTTTAAGCTCTATTACATTAAACGAACCTTCAAAATTATATTGGATAATATGGAATGTAATCCTGATATGAATGTTATGGAATGCTGGAAAAAATTTGACATAGCAAAATGCATCGTAAACATAAAAGAATCATTGGAAGAACTGAAGCCACACCCATTGAAGTCTTGCTGGAAAAAACTGTGGCCTGCTCTGACTACGAAAAATGACGAACAATCTGTGCAAGTTCAAACTTGGACTGCAAACATATCCGAATCGCGAATGGAATAGGACGAGATGGGTTCGAACAGATAGAATCAAGTGACATTCAGGAATTGCTAGAATCGCAAGATGAAGGTTTGACTAAGACCGACTTGGAGGAAATGTTAAATTCACAGCCCATTGAAGAAGAGGCTTCAACAAGCAGTGGAAACGTGACATTTAATTTGAAAAATCTTAGTGAAGGTTTAAGAATGGCAAATAAGCTTTGCGATTTCTTTATGAACATTGATCCATCTATGGAACGAAGTCTTATTTTTCAAAAAATGTCCATATTTTGAAAAAGACCGAAATTTTTCAAGAAACGATTAACTCGTTAGTTTTTCAAGTATGTATTCAATTTCAAATATACAGGGTGTTACAAAAGTCCGGGCCGCTACTTCAGGAGCATATTCTACACATTAAAATTTTGAAAAAAAATGTTGAAATACATTTTTTTCTTTAAATTGCCTCCTAACGGAGATATGACCATTTAAAGATGACGCCCCTAAAGTGGTTTTTTTACTACAAAAAGTTAACGGTTAGTAGCAAAGTCATGAAATTGGGCAAGCAGTTAAAGAATTGGATTAGGCATATTCTCATGTAACATATTTTTTAAATAAGCAGTAGCTTGGTGTGTAGGGGGTTGCCCGCGATTATTTTTTGCCGTAACTTTTTTGTATTGCAATATTTCGACACAAAAGTGTCATAATCGTAAAAAGCAACATTTTTTATACAAAAAAGGTACTCTTTCTCAAGTCGCTAAAAGTAACCGTTTCCGAGAAAAAAGCGTTTAAACAAAATTGTTGCATTTATTAGAATTCGTTTTGCAAATTTCTAATTTATCCACTACTAACTGCATTGATATAAAAATAGTACAAAATTAAGGAAAAAGAAATCAAAGCAAGTGTTCGAAATTACTGCCCCCTGCAGCAATACATTGCTCGGCTCGTCTTCTAAGGGAACTCCTTACTCTTTCGCAAATGCCTGGTGTATTGTGAATCTGGTTGAACCCATTTTCAATTCGTTCACGAAGATCATTGATATTGTCAACTGGTGTGGAGTAGACGATCTGCTTTAGATGTCCCCATAAGTAGAAATCGAGTGGGTTGAGGTCAGGAGACCTAGCTGGCCATGGTATCGGACCTCCTCGACCTATCCATCGTTGATGATAGTTGTTATTCAAAAATTCCCTAGCAACTGCACTAAAATGGGCAGGTGCCCCATCGTGCATTATCCACATTCGCTGTCTTGTTATGAGTGGAACATTTTCAAGTAACACGGGTAACTCTGTTTGCAAAAAATGTCTATATGATGCTCCTGTTAACCTATGAGGTAAAAAAAACGGTCCAATTATAGAGTCCCCTATTATTCCTCCCCAAATGTTAAGTGAAAAATGTTGCTGATGTCTCGACTGAATAACTGCATTGGGATTTTCAACTTGCCACTGATGCATGTTGTGAAAGTTAAGTATCCCGTTTCTGGTAAAACCCGCTTCGTCCGTAAATAATATGAGCGATGGAAAGTTCTCATTTTCAGCGATCTTATGCAATAGCCAGTTGCAAAATTCTATTCTTGGAGGATAATCAGCAGCAAGTAACCCTTGCACTCTTTGAAAATGATAGGGGTAAAATTGGTAAAATTTCAAAATTCGCCAGATAGTTACGTGATTTACTCCTTCGGCTAAAGCAAGTTGTCTAGTGCTGACACATGGATCTTCTTCAACTCGCTGAAGCACACGCTCCTCTAAATTAGCAACTTCTGCGTTTGGCCTTCCAACACGTTCGCCTTTGAAAACAAAATTTCCTGTTTCACATAAACGAGCATGAATTTTCTGGAACAATTTTTCTCCTGGTAGGTGTCTATTAGGAAAACGTTCAGCATAAAGCCGTCTTGCTTCAGCACGATTACAATTTGCAAGCCCGTACATTAAATGCATATCGGCCATTTCTTGATTTGAATAGTCCATTTTATCAAAATAATGAAAAGTTAAAAAACTACTACACTTACTATTGACAACAAAAACTGCTAAAGTTTACAACTTACTACCAAATTTTATCAGTGACACAACGTCAATCTCTGGCAGATATTGTCAAGTACAATTGTTTTCTTTACGATCAGTTTGCATGACCAACTTATTTTTTCTTATACAAATTAGTTAGAATTTCGAAGACGGGATAGGATTATTTAAACGCCTTTTTCTCGGAAACGGTTACTTTTAGCGACTTTGAGAAGGAGTACCTTTTTTGTATAAAAAATGCTGCTTTTTCGATTATGGCACTTTTGTGTCGAAATATTGCAATACAAAAAAGTTACGGCAAAAAATAATCGCGGGCAACCCCTACACATCACGCTACTGCTTATTTAAAAAATATGTTACATGAGAATATGCCTAATCCAATTCTTTAACTGCTTGCCCAATTTCATGACTTTGCTACTAACCGTTAACTTTTTGTAGTAAAAAAACCACTTTAGGGGCGCCATCTTTAAATGGTCATATCTCCGTTAGGAGGCAATTTAAAGAAAAAAACGTATTTCAACATTTTTCATATTTTAATGTGTAGAATATGCTCCTGAAGTAGCGGCCCGGACTTTTATAACACCCTGTATAATTTAAATTTTGAACACAACTGAAAAACTTTTAATTCGAAATTTTTTAAGTATACCTTCAACTGGAATAGTCAAAAATGTAGATAAAAACCACATAAGATTTTTTTTAAAATGTCGTCATTTTCAGAAAATCACGAGAAACAGTGGAAATCTTGAAAAACCAAGATTCAAAAAATCAAAATTTTTAAACAAAATCGATGTTTTCCAATGTCGAAAATCTCAAAAATAATTTAAAGCATCGAATTTAGAAAAAGGTTTACTTTAGAGTATCTCTCTTAAAATGATAGGTTGGCTATCGAAACGCGTTAGAGCAACCTTTGTTGTGTTTCTTAATCTTTCTTGGTTTCAGGGGATAAGATTTGTTTTTCAATTTTTGCTTTTCTCATGAAAATTTCGACTTTAAAGTCTTATTCATTATATTTTTGTTTCCTTTTTTAATTTTCTATTTGAAATTCAAAAGTCTAACCATCTAGATACTTTTTTTTAAGTTTAATCCACTCGCAAAGGGTAACCTCATTATGCTTTCAAAGCACTGCGAGTAGGATGCGGAAACAAATATAGATGGCGATGAACGGCCTTCTTAAACAAGGATAGGTTGTAATTTTTGGGGAAAATTTCTTTCGGTAACCAAGTTCCGTAACTTGGAGGTTCTATAGAAGAAAGAATCTCCGTAAACAGAAGTCCTCACTGTGTCAAGCTGGACCGCACAGGAATTTGCTGTCTCCGACTGTCTAGTATGCCTCAAGAACCTTGCCCTTGGGGGGATCAATCCTATTAGTTCCTCCGAGCAGCTTCAATGATAGTACTTGTAGAAAAGAGACAAGTCACCAACCATTCGCCTGTGCTCTAGTGTAGAGAATCGGTCAGACTCTCGTCATCAATTAGGCGAATCGCTCTTTTGTTTTGGGGCTGAACTCCAAACATGAGAACAGTATTGTAGTGTTGGCCTAACTTGAGCTTTGTATAGTGTTAACAGCTGATGATATGAGTAGTACTTTTTAGCTCTAAAAAGAAAGCTTAGCTTCTGAGAGGCGGATTTGGCAATGGCGCGAACATGATCGTCCCAAGAGAAGTTAGTGCTCGCATTCACTCCTTGGATAGATAGATTAGATCCCATCGGAAGGATTTTACCGTCCATTAGTATGTTTGTTGAATTATCCCTTGATGTTTTCTTAGAGAAAACCGCGGCCTGAATTTTTGAAGTGTTGAAGTCGACCAAATTGTTCCTACCCCATTCCAGAATAATCTCGAGATCCCGATTAATCATTTGAATCTGCTGTTCCCTTAGTCGATCTGAAGCTGCGATAGATAATGGTTTGCCGGAGAAAAGAGATGACACAAGGTTACTATCATCTGGGTAGCTGAATATAGGATTGGAAGTTGAAGCTAAGAGATCATTCATGAGTAACAGAAATAGAGTAGGAGACAGAACGGACCCCTGAGGCGCCCCTGCGCAAATGTCTCGGATGAGATGCCATCGACGACGACCTGAAGAGATCTGTCAGCGAGAAAATTGGATATCAAATGACAGAGTCCAGGAGGAAGACCATAAGATGTTAATTTGACGAGAAGAAATCGGTGCCAGACTCTGTCGAAAGCCTTTGAGATATCTAATGCCACAATCCTAGCCTCACCGTGTTTTTCCATAACTGAGTTACAGATATAAGTAATATAAGCCAGTAGATCGCCAGTGGAACGTTGTTGTCTACAACCGTATTGCCTGTCTGAGATAATTCTATTTTCCTCCAGATATTTAAGAATCTCGATGTTGATAATCTTTATCATCACTTTAGATATAACGGGTAACAAAGATAAAGGGCGATAGTTGTTAGCCAGATTCCTTTTTCCCTTTTTAGGGACAGGCTGCACTCTAGGAGATTTCCAGATGTTAGGGAATGCACCTTTGCTGTAAGAGAGTGTAAACAATTTGCTTAGGACAGGAGTCAACTCTGGGTCGCACTTCTTAAGAACAATAGCGGAAATACCATCAAGGCCAGAAGCTTACGAGGTGTCGCCAGTTCAAAGAGAATCTTCCGGATTGTGCGTTGTCTGAAAACAACTTCAGGCATCGAAGTGCCAACCTTAGGGAGAATAGGAGGTTCTGCGTTTCGAGCGTTACAGAACAAATTATAAAATATATAGCAATTCTCATAGGTTGATGTCCAATTGTTTTATCCAGCTTGCGCCGATGGTGTGGCTGTGAGGAGCTTCTTTTGCACTCCCAGGAACGCTCGCAGCTCACAATCTCTTGTAATATGAGTCATAGTTTGGCGCGGCGCGCCACATTCACATCAGGGAGACTGAACATAACCTCATTTATACAGAGATTCGGAGCACCTGTCGTGGCCTGATTGGGTTCTGTTAAGTTTTACCCATTCTCTTCGGGGTAGATTTGATCCTGGAGGCAAGGCTGCCCCCATAAATGCGCTCTGTGAGTGGGGTCCAGCAAATTCTTTCCACTGGGAGCGCCAGTGATTCAGGGAGTTGAAGTTGTTAACTTTGAGCGCTTCTGCATCTCTTATTGGTGGTTGTGGGTTTGCCTCTTATTAAGTAAGATGGCGGAGAGGATTTTGAAGAAGCGTTTGCGGAACATCATTAGCAATCACGACATCATTGCTATGGAACAATTTGGGTGCCAACCAATGCACTCTGCTCGGAGCAGTTGCTGCGAGTGGTTGACAAAATCACTCATGAACTGGAATCAGGTGGTAGAAGCTTTCATCGATATCTCCAAGGTAAGAGAGTGTAAACAATTTGCTTAGGACAGGAGTTAACTCTGGGGCGCACCTCTTAAGAACAATAGCGGGAATACCATCAAAGCCAGAAGCTTTCGAGGTGTGGAGCTCGAGGAGAATCTTCCTGATTGTGTGTTGTCTGAAAACAACTGCATCGAAGTACCAACCATAGGAAAAAGAGGGGGTTCTGCGTTTAGAGAATCAAGATTGGAATTTTCAGCAAATCTTAAGGCTGACATGTCAGCCTTTTCCTTGAAGGTAGTAGCAATATTGCTATTTTCATCATTTATCATTCTATTTGAAATTCAAAAGTCTAATCCTATAGATACTTTAATTCGCCTTTTGAATATTTAAATTTAAATAACTTCGTAGGGAAGATTTTATGGGAAAACAAGTGCAAAACTGATGAACTTCTAAATACCCAACTTTTTAAAATAATATTATTTTTCCTATGGTCTTCCAAGAGCACATTTATGAATTTTAGAGAATTTTTCGTGTCCAAACAATTGAAATATTAATGGACTATTAAATGGCCAGCTTTAACTCAACGTTATTTTGATCAAAATTCTCAAAGAGAACATTTGCGAACTTGAGAGATTACATGGGAAAACAACTGCCATATGATTAGACAAATACTCAAACTTTTAATACAACATAATTTTTCCTGTGCTTCTTCAACAAGAAAATGTTTCGTGGCAAAAAAACTGAAATACTGATGAACAACCAAAGGTCCAACGTTTTGGCTCAACATTATTTTGATCAGGATCCTCCATGAGATCATTTGTAAATTTTAGAGAAGATTTCATGGGAAAAAAACTGTCATATTGATAAACCACCAAATTCCAAACTTTTAAGTATAAAATTATTTTTCGTTTTATTGTCCAAGAGGCATTTGCCAATTTTAGAAAATATTTCATTTCAAAGCAATTGAAATAGCCCAACTTTTTTCTTTTCTTCAATCCTTTTCTTCAATCTTCGATTTAAGTCCCAAATTTTGACGGTTTCAAAAGATTTTGTTTTTTTTTGGAAAATTTTAGTATTTTCTCGTAATTTCGAATTTCGTCTATAAAATTTGCTAAAAAGGGCATAGGACTTTCGGCCCCAGAATGATATCTGGATCATCTTTTAAAGGTGTATTGCTACTAATAAGATACTTTGATTATGCAAGTTTCAGATCTCTATTTTGGTTTTTGAAAAAATCAAAAAAACCGAAAAATAGAAAAATATTTTTTTCTCAAAAACTACTTAAGCGGTTTGAATAACATTTTGACATATTATAGAGATGTATAAAAGCTATATTAAAAAAAATATTAACCCAAAATTTTTATGCCATTTAGAAGAAACGGGCAATTTTTTTCGAAATTATTTTTTTCTTTATGATTACGTTCTAGAACAATTTTAAAATAAGCTTTTTTTTATGTCTTTTTTAATGTAGCTTGCAAATTCTGAAACTGATCAAAAAGGTACGCCACACTGAAAAAAAATAAAAACCAATTTATTCATTTAAAATTTGATTTATTTTAATTTCAGTAATATTAGGATCATCTCTGAAGAGTATATTCCTGCTAATAGGATAGTTTGATCCTGCAAGTTGCAAAATTCTATTTATTTTCATTTTTGAAAAATCCGAAAAAAACAAAAAAAATAGGTAATTTGTTTTCTTCAAAAACCGCATAAAACCGATTTCAGTGAAATTTGAAAATATTATAGAGATATGTAAATACTTAGCTCAAAAAATACTAGCTCGTAACTTTAATAATAATTGTTAGAAACAGTCAATCTTTTGCAGTTTTTTTTTCCTTTGTGGTACGTTCTAGAACAGTTTTAAAGTTGACTTCCCTAATGTGTCATTTGATATAAAATAATATCTCGAATCTTAAAATTGATTGATAATGTACAAATAACAATCGATTAATTCCATTGTTATTTATATCATTAAAACAACAGAAACAAAACATCCAAAGAAAATATATGAATATTACTAAAATATTAAAGTATTTAAGAAATAATTAAAACCACATTAGCAAAGATGTCAACAATTTTAGTTAAAATATCCTTTTGCATTTCAAAATATCAATATAACATATGCATACAATTATTTATCAATATGTTTAATATTAATTTAATCAGAATTCAAAATCAATTTACATTTTGATTCCACATTTTGCGGGTGTTTTTTATCAATAATTTCGAACAAAGGCAAAATCTCAATGTATTGCTTTTAAATGTAGACATGTTTTATTTATTCCGTAGTAGTTTAGGAAAAATAAATGAAAAATCACCCCTGTCGAAAAAAAATCAAATACTACATTTTTATTTTGGAAATATCTTCACTTACGCCTAATAAATAAGTTTATAAAGTTCCCTGCCAAGATCGTGTAGGGAACGGCCGCTATATTGATTTGAACATGAAAAATTTTGTTTCTTTGCAAATAATTTCCACAATTTTGATCTAACAAAAAAATGTTTTTGATAAAAGTTGGAGAACTTTAAATTTTCTACAAAAATGTTATTAACCATTTTCTTTTAGAGTTAGTCGTTATTGAGAAAATGCCTCACTAATAGCGTGCTTTCGGGTAGTTACACTCATTTCTGCACTACCCAAAATGTACAAATTTTGGCCTGTATTTTTTGAGCGATATTCTCAGAAGGCCTAATCTACTTCACCTCTTCCGTTGAATTTGAGATTTTTTTGCGGAAGGGCTGTTTTTGTTGGTCTGAATGTTACGTTTCTGAGTTAATTATCATTCACCTTCATCATCGTTATCGTCGTTTACACGTTGACGGGATCTAAATGAATAAATGTCTAAAACGAAATCAAATTACTTTTTGCAAAGACAGTTGGTCGATGGTCCGTATTCTATACATTTTCACTAATTTTAGCAACAACAAAAAAAGCAGAAAAGTATGTAATTAGGAGATTCATGGTACCTTAGGACGCTACTAACTATGCGAGGAATACTACTAGATTTGTTGGTAGTAGACATACGATACCGTTCAAACCTTTATACCTATCACAATGCTTAAAACTTTTGTAGAAACTGTCATAAATATTTTTTTGATCACGGCATGAAAGTAAATTATTCGATGAAGAACATAACAATAAGACCAATGAAAACATTGATGTCAATAAATTACGAATTTAACTAAAGATGGAATAGTACATTAGGCATCTTGGCAAAATTAATTAAAAAAAACATCACATGCTATACCTTTTAGGTGATGTTGAAATCAATGCAAATATCCAAAAGCATAACATTTTCCCAATAACGACTAGATCTACGAAAAAATGGCAAATAACTTCTTTGAATCAAATTCTAAGCTATCCAATTTTTATAAAAAACATTTTTTTGTTAGACTAAAATTGTGTTAGTTGTTAACAAAAAAACCAAAATTTTCTATTTAAAGTCAATATGCTGGCCAATCCGCACATGATCATTCGAATTTCGAATTTCGAATTTCGAATTTCGAATTTCGAATTTCGAATTTCGAAAAAAGTTGGGCTATTTCAATTGCTTTGAAATGAAATATTTTCTAAAATTGGCAAATGCCTCTTGGACAATAAAACGAAAATAAATTTTATACTTAAAAGTTTGGAATTTGGTGGTTTATCAATATGACAGTTTTTTTCCCATGAAATCTTCTCTAAAATTTACAAATGATCTCATGGAGGATCCTGATCAAAATAATTTTGAGTCAAAACGTTGGACCTTTGGTTGTTCATCAGTATTTCAGTTTTTGCCACGAAACATTTTCTTGTTGAAGAAGCACAGGAAAAATTATGTTGTATTAAAAGTTTGAGTATTTGTCTAATCATACGGCAGTTGTTTTCCCATGTAATCTCTCAAGTTCGCAAATGCTCTCTTTGAGAATTTTGATCAAAATAACGTTGAGTTAAAGCTGGCCATTTAATAGTTCATTAATATTTCAATTGTTTGGACACGAAAAATTCTCTAAAATTCATAAATGTGTTCTTGGAAGACCATAGGAAAAATAATATTATTTTAAAAAGTTGGGTATTTAGAAGTTTATCAGTTTTGCACTTGTTTTCCCATAAAATCTTCCCTACGAAGTTATTTAAATTTAAATATTCAAAAGGCGAATTAAAGTATCTATAGGGTAAGACTTTTGAATTTCAAATAGAATGATAAATGATGAAAATAGCAATATTGCTACTACCTTCAAGGAAAAGGCTGACATGTCAGCCTTAAGATTTGCTGAAAATTCCAATCTTGATTCTCTAAACGCAGAACCCCCTCTTTTTCCTATGGTTGGCACTTCGATGCCTGAAGTTGTTTTCAGACAACGCACAATCAGGAAGATTCTCCTCGAGCTCCACACCTCGAAAGCTTCTGGCTTTGATGGTATTCCCGCTATTGTTCTTAAGAGGTGCGCCCCAGAGTTAACTCCTGTCCTAAGCAAATTGTTTACACTCTCTTACCTACCTTGGAGATATCGAAGAAAGCTTCTACCACCTGATTACAGTTCATGAGTGATTTTGTCAACCACTCGCAGCAACTGGTCCGAGTAGAGTGCATTGGTTGGCACCCAAATTGTTCCATAGCAATGATGTCGTGATTGCTAATGATGTTCCGCAAACGCTTCTTCAAAATCCTCTCCGCCATCTTACTGGATAAGAGGCAAATCCCTACAACCACCAATAAGAGATGCAGAAGTGCTCAAAGTTAACAACTTCAACTCCCTGAATCACTGGCGCTCCCAGTGGAAAGAATTTGCTGAACCCCACTCACAGAGCGCATTTATGGGGGCAGCCTTGCCTCCAGGATCAAATCTACCCCGAAGAGAATGGGTAAAACTTAACAGAACCCAATCAGGCCACGACAGGTGCTCCGAATCTCTGCATAAATGAGGTTATGTTCAGTCTCCCTCATGTGAATGTGGCGCGCCGCGCCAAACTATGACTCATATTACAAGAGATTGTGAGCTGCGAGCGTTCCTGGGAGTGCAAAAGAAGCTCCTCACAGCCACACCATCGGCGCAAGCTGGATAAAACAATTGGACATCAACCTATGAGAGATTGCTATATATTTTATAATTTGTTCTGTAACGCTCGAAACGCAGAACCTCCTATTCTCCCTAAGGTTGGCACTTCGATGCCTGAAGTTGTTTTCAGACAACGCACAATCCGGAAGATTCTCTTTGAACTGGCGACACCTCGTAAGCT
This sequence comes from Dastarcus helophoroides, assembly GCA_028583605.1. Taxonomy (NCBI): domain Eukaryota; kingdom Metazoa; phylum Arthropoda; class Insecta; order Coleoptera; family Bothrideridae; genus Dastarcus; species Dastarcus helophoroides. The sequence goes on from CM053329.1 coordinate 13,605,804, forward strand.
TCTGGCCTTGATGGTATTTCCGCTATTGTTCTTAAGAAGTGCGACCCAGAGTTGACTCATGTCCTAAGCAAATTGTTTACATTCTCTTACAGCAAAGGTGCATTCCCTAACATCTGGAAATCTCCTAGAGTGCAGCCTGTCCCTAAAAAGGGAAAAAGGAATCTCGCTAACAACTATCGCCCTTTATCTTTGTTACCCGTTATATCTAAAGTGATGATAAAGATTATCAACATCGAGATTCTTAAATATCTGGAGGAAAATAGAATTATCTTAGAGAGACAATACGGTTTTAGACAACAACGTTCCACTGGCGATCTACTGGCATATATTACTTATATCTGTAACTCAGTTATGGAAATTCACGGTGAGGCTAGGATTGTGGTATTAGTTATCTCAAAGGCTTTCGACAGAGTCTGGCATCGATTTCTTCTCGTCAAATTAACATCTTATGGTCTTCCTCCTGGACTCTGTCATTTGATATCCAATTTTCTCGCTGACAGATCTCTTCAGGTCGTCGTCGATGGCATCTCATCCGAGACATTTGCGCAGGGGTGCCTCAGGGGTCCGTTCTGTCTCCTACTCTATTTCTGTTACACATGAACGATCTCTTAGCTTCAACTTCCAATTCTATATTCAGCTACCCAGATGATAGTAACCTTGTGTCATCTCTTTTCTCCGGCAAACCATTATCTATCGCAGCTTCAGATCGACTAAGGGAACAGCAGATTCAGATGATTAATCGGGATCTCGAGATTATTCTGGAATGGGGATAGGAACAATTTGGTCGACTTCAACGCTTCAAAAATTCAGGCCGCGGTTTTCTCTAAGAAAACATCAAGGGATAATGCAACAAACATATTAATGGACGGTAAAATCCTTCCGATGGGATCTAATCTATCTATCCTAGGAGTGAATGCGAGCACTAACTTCTCTTGGGACGATCATGGCAAATAACTTCTTTGAATCAAATTCTAAGCTATCCAATTTTTATAAAAAACATTTTTTTGTTAGACTAAAATTGTGTTAGTTGTTAACAAAAAAACCAAAATTTTCTATTTAAAGTCAATATGCTGGCCAATCCGCACATGATCATTCGAATTTCGAATTTCCAATTTCGAATTTCGAATTTCGAATTTCGAATTTCGAATTTCGAATTTCGAATTTCGAATTTCGAATTTCGAATTTCGAATTTCGAATTTCGAATTTCGAATTTCGAATTTCGAATTTCGAATTTCGAATTTCGAATTTCGAATTTCGAATTTTGAATTTTGAATTTTGAATTTGGTATTTTTTTGAATATATTCTTTATGAGTTTGATTTTCTTTAGCTTTCAGTTTTTTGAAAGTGTCGACATCTTTTTGAAACGTTCGTCACTCTCTTATCAAATTTTTATGTATTTTTTCGTGTTATAATTATTATAATGCACTTGGATATGAAAATAATTGCATCTCTCTTATAGCTTTGTTGTTTTTGATCAACCGGTCAGACGTTATCGCTTAATTATTCACTTTTTTTTCATCCTTTATGCTCATTTGTACCCGAACAATGTTTTATTTCTCCTGATTGGAGCGAAGACATGTGATATATACAATTGTGTCGCAGCTGTCGCATTATCTAACGATATTTTGTTTTATTAAAATAATTTAATTAAAGTTTATTTTACCCGCCTTTATCGCAACATACTCACACTCACATGATTATTTTTTGGACTTCCATGGCACAGTATTTTTCGAATGTTATAAATTAATTTTCTTCTTTTTAATATAAATACTTTAAAAACATACAATTATTTTCAATGTTCAGGTATTAATATTTAGATTTCGTTTTCATTAATAAATTTTTTCTCTGTGTAATAAAAAAATTCTACTTTCAAATATTAATTGTAATGTTTAAATTTATTTGCTCTAGATTTCGATGTTGATTCTCATAACGTTGAGTCAATATTGAATCACAAGCTTTGGAGCATAAATACTAAGCAAATACATTAAAAATGTATTTCGTCTTAATCTTTGAACATACTTGACATAGTCCCGACTATCTGTCTGTTGGTATTAGCGAAATCGTTTTTGTATATTTGTGTTCTATTTATATATAACATTGGTGTGGCCAATTTAGGAACAGAAGCTTTTCAAATTAAACTAAAAAAACGTATAATCGAAATCAGTTGACGAATTGGCGATTTCAGCTAACCCAACGAGTCACCAACTAAGTACGACAAATACTTCAAGTTAACAAGACAAACACTCCAGCGCAAGCCGTTAATGGCAGGTTTAGAAATAACGGAATTGTTGGGTCGTCGTTAATTCATGTAGGAGTTTCGCTTCACCACTAATTAGGCATCGGTGTGATATTAGAGTGCGGCGAACTATGACCGCCATGTTATACCTTGTTATAAAGTCTGGTTAATTGTGCAGGTTAACTACATTGAACTCTTTAACTATACGCTCGCCTCTATGCCAGTTCACGCCGCGTATTATTACTTTACAATCAAAAGTTAAAGGCTAAAATATATTCAATTGAATACACGGACGTTTGCCATGATTACATAGATTAATGTTGACGTGGTTAATCCGGCGTAATTACTGGAATTCCTAATGGTCAGTGATCTGATAAGTTTACTAGAATGTCTAACACTAAAGCAAAAAAGGTTTACCCTGTCTGAATCTAAGTCGCGGGAAAGCTCTACAAATTTGAATCTAAGTTTCAGAACAAAATGGATATTTTAACGCCGTTCGCAGTTCAACGGCATAGCTCATAGCTAATCTGATAATCTGATTGTGAAATATGTCTGCGCCTCGCGATCACTACATGTTGCATGTCGCAAGTGACGGTGACGTTAAACTGGTGGACGTTCCAAGTAGAGAATTCGATTCCGGTCCTTATTACTAATCCCAGGATTTCGGGATTATGTTTGATCAATCTTGGAACCCCGGGATTATTTCGGTATTGAGAGTTACGAATAAAAGAGAAGAAAATTTTATAGAAGTTAGCTTTTTAATTAACAAATCAAAATTTAGACAGCAATCAACGTAATCAAAATTTAAACAAAAATCAATGTATTTTTCTCACTCTTCTAACTAATCAAACCAACTAGACTTTTAAAATCTTTCACTGTTTATGTCATAATTAGAGCCCGGAAGTTATGGCATTTGCCATTTGATGCCATATTTGACATTTTTAAAAATTTTAAGGTTATTTTGCCATTTTTGGTGTTATTGCCATTTTTTGCCTTATGTTCAGAAAAAGAAAGACCTAAAAAAAAAGATTTAAATTGCATCAAATAAAATTTTATAATAATTATATTTCTCATAACTGATCTTTATTTAAATAATGAGGCCTTAATATTTGGTCCATTAACCGCAGAATTTGCTTCAGGGGCAGGCATTAATTATCTTGAAAGATCGATGAACAAAAAAGACATAATTTGTAAAAAACTTTTCAGTTGAGTATTTGTAAACATTTACCTACATTACCTTTTCATTTAATTACATAAACTGAGGGTTGAAATTTCTAAAAATAGCTTAACAGTTGGAATATCGATTTTGAAATAGAAATCGAAAGTTTCCGAATATTTAAAAAAATTTGGAAATTTTAAAAACAAAAGTTCAAAATCTCCAAAAGTCGAATTTTGTAAAAAAGACAGCATTTAAAAAAAAGCAATTTCCAAATAATCAGAATTTTTACCTTATTCAAATTTTGACAATTTTGAAATTTACACGAAGACTTTCTCAGAATTGTTAACTTTATATTAAAATTTCAATACAATTTTGGAAAAATAAACGAATTTTAAGAAGAGAAAAAAATCCAATTTCGTGTTCAAATTTCCACTAACATAATTTTGAAGTAAAAGTCAAAATTTCGAAAATTAGACGAATTATGCAAACTAAGCTAAAACTCCGAAAAGTCAAATTTCAAGCAAGTTTTCAGAAAAAGCTAAATACCAATGAAAATAATTTGAAAAAATAAACGATTTTTGAAAAATACACTGTAATTTTGAAAAAAAGGGTGACATTTTTAAGAAGAAAACCAGTTTTGGGAAAAAAAATAAAAAATCAAAATTAAACCAAGAAATTAATATTTCGGAAAGATCGAAAAACCTCAAAAATTCGGAAAATATCAAAATTTCTAAAAGTCAAATTTTGTGCAAATGAAATTGTAATTTCATACAATATTCTTTCTCAGAAAAAAATCGAAATTTGAGAAACATCGAATTTTGAAATTACAATCTGAAAACTCGAGAATAATGCCAATCTTGATACACGAGCTGAAATTTCTAGAAAGTCAAATTTAAAAAGGTCACACTTTTCAGAAAAAACAACATACATTAACGGCAAAATTTTGAAAAGAAGCAAATTTTGGAAGAAAAGTCGAAAAGGTATAATTTTGAGAACAAAGTCGAAATTTATAGAAATACTTTTTTCAGAAAAAGCGAATTTCGGGGAAACGACTTATTTTACGAGAAGACAGTTCGAGGAAAAACTAAATATGGAATTTGTGTTAAAAAAAATTTGAATCTTATGAAATCAGTAAAAATTTGTGATAAATCAAATTCGAAAAAAGTTTGAACCTTTAGAAGAAGCCCAATATTAGAAATATAACGGAATTTCGAGGAGAAATCGAAATACCAAAAAAAAAGACAAAACTTCGAAAAAAGGTCACCTTTTCCAGAAAAAATTATTACAATTAATTAAGAAAAAACATCGATGATTTAAGTCGAAAAAAAGACGCATTTTGAAAAAAATAGTCGAAATTTCGAAGAAAAGCAACATTTCAAAATAAATGGATATTTACATTTGTCAAATTTTTTGAGAAATTATTTAAGAGTTTGAATAAAATTGTTTGCAGTTTTTATCTTTTTAGAAAAATTCATTTTTGAAAAATATTAAAGTTCTCAAACAAATATTGTTCGCAAAATTTTGACAAAATACAAACTTTGTTAAGTAAGTTGAAATTTGAGGAAAGCTCCGTTAAAAAAAATCGAAGTTTTCAGAAAAAAGATAATTTAAAAATAAAAACAACAAATTTTGAGACAAAAATCGAACATTTTTAGAAAATTACATTTGTCAAAGAAAAATCTAAAAAATCACAATTTCGTAAACGACAAATATAAAGAAAGAGAGAAATTTTGGGATAAAATAAATCTAAGGGAAAAATTCAAAATTTTAAGGAAAAGACAAACTTCAAGGAAATACTAAGGTTTCTAAATCTGGAAAGAGGTAAAAATCAAAATTTCACGAAGAAGGCAAAAATACTGAAAATCAACATTCACTTCTCTCTTCTCTCTTCTCTCTTCTCTCTTCTCTCTTCTCTCTTCTCTCTTCTCCCTTCTCCCTTCTCCCTTCTCCCTTCTCCCTTCTCCCTTCTCCCTTCTCCCTTCTCCCTTCTCCCTTCTCCCTTCTCTCTTCTCTCTTCTCTCTTCTCTCTTCTCTCTTCTCTCTTCTCTCTTCTCTCTTCTCTCTTCTCTCTTCTCTCTTCTCTCTTCTCTCTTCTCTCTTCTCTCTTCTCTCTTCTCTCTTCTCTCTTCTCTCTTCTCTCTTCTCTCTTCTCTCTTCTCTCTTCTCTCTTCTCTCTTCTCTCTTCTCTCTTCTCTCTTCTCTCTTCTCTCTTCTCTCTTCTCTCTTCTCTCTTCTCTCTTCTCTCTTCTCTTTTCTCTTTTCTCTTTTCTCTTTTCTCTTTTCTCTTCTCTTTCTCTTTCTCTTTTCTCTTTTCTCTTTTCTCTTTTCTCTTTTCTCTTTTCTCTTTTCTCTTCTCTCTTCTCTCTTCTCTATTCTCTATTCTCTCTTTTCTCTTTTCTCTTTTCTCTTTTCTCTTTTCTCTTTTCTCTTTTCTCTTTTCTCTTTTCTCTTTTCTCTTCTCTCTTCTCTCTTCTTTTTCTCTCTTCTTTCTTCTCTCTTCTCTCTTCTCTCTTCTCCCTTCTCCCTTCTCTCTTCCTCTCTTCCTCTCTTCCTCTCTTCCTCTCTTCCTCTCTTCCTCTCTTCCTCTCTTCCTCTCTTTCTCTCTTCTCTCTTCTCTCTTCTCTCTTCTCCCTTCTCCCTTCTCTCTTCCCTCTTCCCTCTTCCCTCTTCCCTCTTCTCTCTTCTCTCTTCTCTCTTCTCTCTTCTCTCTTCTCTCTTCTCTCTTCTCTCTTCTCTCTTTTCTATTCTCTCTTCTCTCTTATCTCTTCTCTATTCTCTCTTTTCTCTTTTCTCTTTTCTCTTTTCTCTTCTCTCTTCTCTCTTCTCTTTTCTCTCTTTTCTCTTCTCTCTTCTCTCTTCTCTCTTCTCTCTTCTCTCTTCTCTCTTCCCTCTTCTCTCTTCTCTCTTCTCTCTTCTCTCTTCTGATAATCTTAGCTTTATTTTTTAAAAGTGCTGCTGTTTTTGTTTTTAAATTTACATTTTTTGAGAAAAATTTCGAAATAACACACGAAATTTTGAGACTCTTCTAGAAATGTTGACCCTTTCTTTCAAAAATTTCAATAATTCCCACTTTAAAAGTCGAAATTATAAGAATATTTTTGTCAATTAATTTATTTCAAAAAAATTTTTTTTTCTTTAATTCCGAAAATGTTATTTTTTTTGAAAAATGTTTATTAATAAGAAATTTCAACTTTTTCTAGAAATATGATCTGCTTTCGCTTGAAATTTTGAGTTTAAGTTTTAAATTTCTATTTTTTTTTATCGAAATTTCAATTTTAAATTCGAACTTGGGAATTTCAAAAATAAATCTACCATTTTTAGAAAAATTGGTAATTTCGATTCAGAATTCTCTTTGGTCCTACAGCAGTGGTAATTTTTTAGAGAAATATCAAATTGTAAAAAAGGTTCAGATTTACAAGGTTCATTTTTTCTTCAACTTTCAATATTTTTCCTAAAGTTTTCTTATTTTTATGCAGATTTGAAGTTTATTTTTCCTAAACTTATACTAAACTTACTAAACTTATATTATTGATTGATAAATCTTGTAGTTAATAATTTTCAGATTCTTATCAAATTTACAAAATAAAATGAAATTTAAAATAATAAAATTTCGTTAGAAAACTTTTAAATTTCCAAAATAAATTAGAGAAAAAACAAAATTTCTATAAGAAAAAATATTTTAATCACAAAATCTCCAGGAAAAGTCGAAATTTGAAAAAAATTCTTTATATAAAACGTTTAGAGAAAAACACAAATTGTAGAGGAGAAAAAACGAAATTTAGAGAAAAAATCGAAATTTGAAAAAAAATTGAAATATCTTTGCAAAAAACGGGCATTTTTTGTTTTTCCCAAAATGTTAAAGTTTTTATAGAAGGTTTCGGGGTTTTTTCCAAACATTTTTGTCAAAACTTCAAAATAAAATGAACTTTAAATTCTCTAAGTGTCGTGAAAAAGGAAAATCTGGAGAAGTTGGAATTTCTAGAAGAAATTTTAAGAACAACACTTTCAGGAAAAAAGGAAATTTCTAGAAAATTTCTTTTTATAGAATATTTAGAAAAAATGGAAGCTTTGCTGAAAAAATCAAAATTTCCTAAAAAAATCGAAATATTTGAAAAAAACTGCAAATTTTTATACAAAATGAGATTTGAGGTAAAAATTCGAAGATACCGTATTAACTTATTTTTTAGAGAAATAGTAAAATGCGAGATTATTTGGATTTAGATTTTTTTCTTGAAATTGTAATTATTGTCTCAAAATGTTGACATTTTCAAAGAAATCTGAGTTTTTTTCTTAACAGTTTAATTCCTGCTCGAAATATCGATTTCTTCTTCAAAACTTTTACAAAAAATAGTTTTTGAAAATGTGATTTTGATCAAAATTAAAAATAAAATATGTTTTTAAATGTGGTAACTTCGTGAAAGAAACCTAAAATTTCTATAAAAAGAAATCAAAGAAAATTTAAAATTTCTACAAAAAATTGTGTAATGAAAAGTGTGAAAATTTTTAGAAAAAAACTCGTAAGCGAACATGGGGGTGCTGCAGTTCCAGAGTGCCTATACGCAAGCCACCACTGTTTGAGAAAGTCAGACTTTAAGAAAAAAAATAGAATTATAGTAATATATTGTTTTTTAAATTGTTTTGGTTTCAGGGGACAAGATTTGTATTTCAATTTTTGAAGATAACCAAGGACCAGTCCGTTCCACAAAAAAATATACATGGAATTTAAAAAAAAACGAATTTGTTGAAAAAACTCGAAACCTCGAGGAAAAAACGAATTTTGAAATACACTACCACAACTTCCGAGCTATAGTTATAATTATTCTTTTTGAACATCTCTTTACACTTACATGAATTGAAAAAGCCTTTATGTGGCTAACTATGGAAATAAACTTTGAAAATTAACAAAATTCCCTTTTAACATAGAATGATAAGTTTCACATAACTCCTCACAGTAGCAAACAAAAAGCAAAAAGTATTCACATTTGGATTAAACATAAGAAAAACTAAGTTAATAGGAACATTCTAATTTGAATTAGGAAAAAATGATCTGAGAAATAACAACACTTTCGTAACCAAACTTTTAAAAAAATTATTTCAAGCAGGCATAGCAACCTCTATGTGTTAATTTATAGAGTACTTGCTTGAAAAAAAACTTTGTATTTTATATCAAAAAGATAAGCTATGTACAGCGTGATGTCAATCCCGAAAATCCCGGGATAAAAAAAAATTAATTCCGAAAATTTCGGTTCTGAATAGTTGTCGGGATCCTGGGATCCCGATTTTCGGGATCTCGGGATCAAATCCTCTAGTTCCAAGATTCCACACTTTTATACAGTGTGGAACAGCCAAATGGAATAAACTCAATATCTCAGTTATAGTACATATTTATGAAAAATCCCGAGACAGGTCAATTTTAGATTATAAAATGACATCCTGCATCGCAAAAAGTTCATCCCTACATGCAACTCCCCTCGAGTTACTGTTTCAACAATTAAATTGTTTACTTGGAACTAGGGGCTTGGTATACCTTATTTGAAATGCCTTTTCATTCTGTATTTAAAAATGTCTTGGTTGTCAGAGTTATTTAAAAAATAAATAAATAAAAAAATAATTTATCAACTAGATGCAATTTTCTACAATAATAACTAATAGCGGTTCATCCGGTTCGTCCTCGATAATCCTAAAGGGACCAAAAACAATTTCAATATCCTTTTTTTGATTCTGTAAGAAAGGAAACGTAAAAACCTATCAATCTTATCATGGTCAATTGTACTTTTTGTCGAAAACATCCCAGTAACTTTCAAAAACTTTGGGAAAATTAAACAGTGGTCAGGACCGCGCTTCAGTTACCTTTTTTGCACATTTTGAAAATTTAATATGTGTCATTTAACAGAAATGTATAAAATAATAATTTTACAAATGATCGGTTATGGAGATAGAGCCAGATCACAGGCCGAAGTCGCTCGTCTATTTCAACGAAAATATCCTGAATTACCGCCTATATCCCAAGGTAAAATTAGTAAGATCGAGAAGCATTTTCACGAATATGGCCATGTACGAAAGCTAAAGAACCCTCCAATGCATTAACTAATAACACCAAAGTGGAAATGATGAATGAGTTTCAAGAAAATCCACATTCTTCAAGTCGACAAGTAGCTGCAGCTCTGAACGTTAGTCATTCCTCGATTATTCGTGTACTGAAAGAAAATAAAATGCATCCTTATAAACTGACGCCATGTCAAGAGCTCAGTGATGATGATTTCCCTAGAAGAACTCATTTTCGTGACCAAATGATGCAATGATTAGATAATAATGTCATCCAAATATAGAACATATTGTTTTCTGATAAGCCATGTACGGTCATGTAAAAATAAGTCAAAAATGTTAAAAATCTACTACGAGTTGTGCACGCAATACACTGTCTATTGGAGCGATCAACCTCTTCATAAAAGTTGACATAAATTCGCTAAAAAAATTCTACCCTTTCAATTAGCGATGTTACTTCGCGCGGGCCCCACTTTCAACATATCATTTAATTTGGCAGAATTTAAAATTCATGTGTGCGTCATATCCCTTTGAGAGCAATGCTTACGTTAGAGGGGTAGAGCGAAGTTAGTGAAGGGTGGTCATCGTTAAGCCTCGTGCCCTATTCTACATCTGTCAAGTTGGCCGTGTTCTCTGGGGGATGTTTAGCAGCTGTGGTGCTAATCGCTACTCTACACACAAACACACACATATATACTTTCATCGTTGCATCCGCTTAAATGGCTCATCATGAGGCAAATTTTAAATAAGGGGAGAAAAGCAATATATACACGCTGCTTGGTAAATCCCCTTTGGTCTTTCGTTACAAGCTAAGTACATAATAACTTTATAACGAATAATGTAAAGGGTGGGTTACATTAAAGGGAGGTTTTTTAACATTACTTGGAGTGTTAGAATTAAATACTTGGTTCAAAGATTGAAGGGGTAACGTCTTCCTCTAAACCAATTTTTTATCTACTCGAATTCTACATTACTATGCTACCAATCAATATAAAATACATCTCAGGACCTGAGGAATGCTTCTGTGATGAAGCATTATCTGCACAATTCGCGACGCGAATAGTAGAGTTGTTATGTTGCCATTACTTAAAGATGTTTCCCTAACATGCGGAATGAAGCATCGCAATGAGATGTATAATTTGAAATTGCGATTACTCAAAAACGAGTACCGTTAAAAACTCTCATATTTTAGTATTTTATTGCCAATAACATTCAACATAATGTATTACCTTTTCTATCAAAATTTATAGAAAGGTTTGTCCACGAAAAATTAAAATCTCTCCGAAAACATTCGCCTATACCTTACATGTTAAAAAACGTAATTTGACATTGAATATCTCGGCTTTGACACCGGGAAAGATCTTTTAAGTTTGCTAGTGTATGGGTAACACTGTTAAGAATATCTGGCAGAAATTTAAAGAAAATGTATTGAAAGGTAATTCACCGGTAACTACTTTAATAAAGCGATATTTTCATGACAAAGCCAAAGCTTATCAGTTGGTTTGGTATTACGCTATTACATTACCATGACGAAGGCAGGATTTCGTTTCAGGGGGGGGGGGCAACAATAATTTTGAAAAGTTGATGGAAAAAAGAAAAGCGGGAAACCTTTCGGCTGAGTTCTTTTAATTACACGAACTGGGCGATCGAATTTCCAAGATAAATTTAATGTCTGGAAATTTCCCAGAAGACAAGGATTCTAACGCATAGACCAATAGGTTTGAACATTTATTAGATTCGAAGTTTGGAAACCAAAGACCTAACAAGATCGAAACCGATCTTTTCCAAACTTCAAATCTAATAAATGTTCTAACCTATTGGTCTGTGCATTAGAATCCTTGTCTTCTGGAAAATTGTTCCTAGAGAGCAACCGCTTCGCTAGGTAGCAGTGTTTCAACTGTTGCTAGTTCAGCTACCTATGATTCACTATACAGGCCTGGAGGGCTGCATGAATTTGTAGTCTAGGTTGCATTATACTTGCATCTGGAATAGAACCGAACTTTGGAAAATCGAATCAAAAAATAAACACCGAACCTTTGGAAAAAGGTCGAAATTTTGGAGAAAAAAACTGAGATTGTTTAATGTTACGGTACGTATTAAAATAATGTACTAAAGAAATCGTTTTATCGATCAGCACATCTTTTTTAAAAATTGTTGATACACTTTCATTTGAAATGAACGATTTTTTTTTGGAACCATTGCTTGATTTGGTATTGTAGTTAACCTATTTTCGCATTTTAACTAGTCAATTATTTTGAGATAAAGATCGTAGCTGCTTCGTTGATCTAAATGAAGCAACAGATTTTGCCCCTTATATTCCAAAAATAATATTTTTAAAATTATGTCGCCTAATGACATAGGGCAGGGTAGGGCACTTGCTCCCCCACCCTGGTTTACGCAGCTAAACGAAAATGTATATTTAATTGAGAAAAAAATATCCATTTCATTAAAATTCGTCCTTTCCTTGAGGTATTGAAATTTTGTCGAAATTTCGACATATTTCTCAAAATTTGTCTTTTTCAAAAAATATGCTTTTTCTTTTAAAATTTCTCTAGAGAGCAACCTTTGTTGTGTTTTTTAATCTTTCTTGTTTTCAGGGGACAAGTTCTGTGTTTCAATTTTTAAAATTTCTTTATTCTTAAAATTCGACTTCTCTTATGAGAATCAGCGTTCCTCAAAATTTCGAATTTTTATCTCAAAATTCATCGATTTCTTTTTTCGAAATTTTATCATTTCTCAAAATACGTTTTTTCCGAAAATGTCGACTTTCCTTTAAATTTTAGTTTAATGCAAATTTCGACTTGTTTTCCTCGAAATTTGGCAGAGTTTTATTAAAACAATAACCAAAAATAAAAAAAGGCAAAAATTTCGAGAAAATTTGCTTTTGAATTTTAACTGTTTATAGTTGAAATACAACCTTCTGGTCCAAATTGTTTTTCTTTCAAAATTTCGCCGTTTATCTTAATATTGAACATTTTCTGATTTAGAGTGGGGCAAACCTGGATCTATCTCTGATTTAAACAGTCAAGAAAAAATTCGGGAAATCTTATTTTCCTCAAAATTCGGCTTTTTTCAAAATTACGATAAAATTAGACTATGTCTGGGAAATTTCGAATCTTTACTAATTTTCAACCTTGTTCTTAAAACTTCGACTTGTTTTTTTTGAAACTTGGCAGACTTTTTATAAAAAAAAACAACAACGACGAAAATTCTGAGAAAATTTGCTCTGGAATTTTAACTGTTTATAGTTGAAATACAACTTTCTAATCTAAATTGTTTTTTTTTCAAAATTTCGCTGTTTATCTCAATACTGACCATTTTCTGACTTAGTGTGGGACAGATTTGAATCGGGGTCTACCTCTGATTCAAACTGTCAACAAAAAATTTAAAAAATCTTATTTTTCTCAAAATTCGGCTTTTTTTTTCAAAATTACGATAAAATTAGACTCTCTCTGGAAAATTTCGAGCCTTTACTAATTTCCAACCTTTTTCTTAAAATTCCGGCTTGTTTTCTTCGCAATTTGGCAGACTTTTAATAAAAAAAAAACTAAAAACAAAAAAGACAAAAATTTCGAGAAAATTTGCTGTGGAGTTTTAACTATTTATAGTTGAAATACAACTTTCTGGTCCAAATTGTTTTTTTTTCAAAATTTCGCCGTTTATCTCAATATTGAACATTTTTTGACTTAGGATGGGGCAGATCGGGGTCTACCTTTGATTCAAAGAGTCAAGATAAAATTAAAAAAATCTTATTTTTCTCAAAATTCAGCTTTTTTCAAAATTACGATAAAATTAGACGACTCGCTCTGGAAAATTTCGAGTCTTTACTAATTTTTAACCTTTTTCTTAAAATGTCGACTCGTTTTCTTTGAAATTTGGCAGACTTTTAATAAAAAAACTAAAAATAAAAAAGACCAAAATTCCGAGAAAATTCGCTCTGGAATTTTAACTGTTTATAGTTGAAATACAACTTTCTAGTCCAAATTGTTTTTTTTTTGAAAATTTCGCCGTTAATCTCTATATTGAACATTTTCTGACTTAGGGTGGGGTAGATTGGGGTCTACCTCTGATTCAAACAGTCAAATTTTTTCAAAATTACGTTACAATTAGACTCTCTCTGGGAAATTTTGAGTGTTTACTGATTTCCAACCTTTTTCTTAAAATTTCGACTTGTTTTCTTCTAAATTTGGCAGACTTTTAATAAAAAAAACTAAAAATTGAAAAATACCAAAATTCCGGAAAAATTTTCTCTGGAATTTTATCTGTTTATAGTTGAAATACAACTTTCTGGTTCAAAACTTTTTTTTTTAAATTTCGCTGTTTATCTCGATATCGAACATTTTTTGACTTAGGATGGGGGCAGATCGGGGATTTGATTCAAACAGTCAAGAAAACCTCAAAAAATCTTACTTTTCTCAAAATCCGGCTTTTTTTTTCAAAATTACGATAAAATTAGACTCTCTGGGAACCTTCGAGTGTTTTTTTTTAATTTGATTTTTGTTTAAAATTTGTTTTTTTCGTAAACAACTATCCCAACATTGGACCTTTTCCCTAAATTTGGCTTTTTCCGCAAAATCTTTTTCCGTTCCGTAGTTTTTCTCGAAATTTATTTTTTATTTCAAAGTTCCCTTATTTTCTTCGTTGAGTTTTTCTGAAAGTTTTGATCTTTTAGAATTTAACTTTTCAGAAATTTTGAGTGGTTTCTTGAAGTTTGTCTTTTTCTCAAAATTTTTATTTTTATTTCAAAATTCGCCATTTATACTTTCCGGAGATGTCCACTTTTTCTCCTAAAATTGTTTAAATTAATCTTTTTCGAAATTTCTACTTTATTCTCAAAATTCTATTTTGTGGACTCTTCTTTTAAAAATATTTTTTTTTCGAAATTCCGCAACTTTTCTTCTTAAAAATTTCGATTTTCTCGAAATTCTGTATTTTTTCTAAATCAGATCGCTATGTTATAAACGAGTACAACAATATTTTTGGGAAATTTCGAGAAAGAGCTTTCTTGTGAATTCAACTGCTTTACTGAGAAAATATTATGTTGAAATTAGAATAAAGAAGTAAAGGAGAAAATTGTTTTTAGAAATTGAGTTTTTTTTTCTCAAACTTTGATAACTTTTTCTAAAAATTGCGACTTTTTGTGTATAAAATTCGGTCCTTAGATTTGGAAATATTTTGACACTTTTCGAATTTTCTACCTTTTTTGAGTTTTCCGAAAGACTGGGTTTTTATTTTAAATTTGGTTTTCTAAAAATTTCGAATTTCCCAATGTTGAGTTTTTTCTATAAATTTGTCGCTTTCAAAAGTACGATTTATTCTTGAAAATTCTACCTTTTTTTCTCAGAATTAAACATTCTGTTGGAAACTCCAAGTTTTCTTCTAGAAATTTCGACCTTTATATTGTCATGTCGACGGTATTTTTCAAAAATCGTTATTTTTTTCAAAAGTCAAATTTTGGAAAAAAGTGGCAATTTTCAAACAATTGTAAGCTGACTTTGGAGAAAAAAAAATTCAATCCACAAAAATATTTCTCTCATAATTTTTAATTTATATAAATTTTGTCATAGTCTTGAAATTTACAAGAAATTTTTTTCTCTAAGCTTCGTAAAATATTATTTTTAGAATATTTTGATTTTTATTAAAATGTCGATTCTATCCTGAAAAAATGAAAGAATCGTTTTAAAAAAAGGTCAACATTTTGATAAAATCTTTCATTGTAAGTAGAAATTTCCACTTTTTGAAGTACAAGTAAAGATTACTAGAATAGGACACATTTTGAGAAACATTAAGTTTTCGGAAAGTCAAATTCAAAAATTAGCAATTTTCAGAAAAAGCTGACTATTGAAAAAATTGATTTCGAAAAAATAACGATCTTTGAAAAATACCTACATGAACTGAGTAATCGAATTTTTAGATTAACTTAGAAATTTGGAAATAGAGTCGAACTTTGCGAAAACAGTCAGAAAATTGAATCTAAAATAAAAACCGATCCTTTCGGAAAACTTTAAAAACTATCCAAATTTCGAAGATTTCAAAAAATAACGATTTTAAAAAATACGGTCGAAATGTCGACATAAAGATCGAAATCTCTCAAAGAAAATTAAAAATTTCCAAAAGAAAATTTAATTTTAAAAGGAAAAAGCAGTATTTTTAAGAACAATTTCGAAAGAGTCGAATTTCGAGAAAAAAACCAGTTTTGGGAAAAAATTGGAATTTTCAGAAAATCAAATAAATAAAAATTTAACCTTTCAAAAACCCTGAAAACTTTCGAAATTGTTAATAATTCTAAAGGTCAAATTTTGTGAAAAAAGTCGCATTATTTGCAAATAATAGAAATTTTGAGAAACTGTTTCACTGTAAGTGGAAATTTTCAGAAACATAAAACATTGCATTTTGAAGTACAAGTCAAAATTTCTAGAATAAGACACATTTTGAGAAATATTCAATTTTCGGAAAGTCAACTTAAAAAAAATAAGCAATTTTCAGGAAAAGCTGAATATTGAAAAAATCAATTTCGAAATAATAACGATTTTTGAAAATTACTGTTAAAATGTCGAGAAAAAGATTGAAATTTCTCAAAGAAAATTGAAAATTTCCAAAAGAAAATTGAATTTTAAAAGGAAAAGAAAAAAGTTTTAAGAATAATTTTGAAAGAGTTGAAATTCGAGAAAAAAACCAATTATGGGAAAAAGTTGCAATTTTCAGAAAATCAAATAAATAAAAACTTAATCTTTCAAAAATCCTGAAAAATTTTGAAAACGCTTATATTGCCAAAGGCCAAATTTTTTGAAAAAAAGTCGCAATTTTCGCAAATAATCGAAATTTTGAGAAACTGTTTTAGTGTAAGTAGAAATTTCCCGAAACATAAAAGATCGCATTTTGAAGTACAAGTCAAAATTTCTAGAATAAGACACATTTTGAGAAACATATAGTTTTCGGAAAGTCAAATTAAAAAAATAAGGAATTTTCAGAAAAAGCTAAATATTGAAAAAATCAATTTCAAAAAAATAACGATTTTTGAAAATTACCTTTGAAATGTCGAGAAAAAGATTGAAATTTCTCAAAGAAAATTAAAATTTCCAAGAAAATTAAAATTTTCAAGAGAAAACTTAATTTTAAAAGGAAAAAGAAGATTTTTTAAGAATAATTTTGAGAGCCGAATTTCGAAAAAAAACCAATTTTGGAAAGAAGCTGGAATTTTTAGAAAAGCAAATGAATAAAAACTTAACCTTTCGAAAACACCGAAAAATTTTGAAAATGCTTATATTTCCAAAGGTCAAATTTTGAGAAAAAAGTCGCAATTTTCGTAAATAATCGAAATTTTGAGAAACTGTTTCACTGTAAGTGGAAATTTTCAGAAACATAAAACATTGCATTTTGAAGTACAAGTCAAAATTTCTAGAATAAGACACATTTTGAGAAATATTCACTTTTCGGAAAGTCAAATTAAAAAAATGAGCAATTTTCAGAAAAAGCTGAATATTGAAAAAATTAATTTCGAAAAAATAACGATTTTTGAAAATTACCGTTGAAATGTCGAGAAAAAGATTGCAATTTCTCAAAGAAAATTAAAAAATTTTCAAGAGAAAACTTAATTTTAAAAGAAAAAAGAAGAATATGTAAGAATAATTTCGAGAGTCGGATTTCGAAAAAAAAAACTACTTTTGGAAAAAGTTGGAATTTTTAGAAAATCAAATAAAGAAAAACGTAACCTTTCAAAAACCCCGTAAAATTTTGAAAATGCTTATATTTTCAAAGGTCAATTTTTGTGAAAAGAGTCGCAATTTTCACAAAATATCGAAATTTTAAGAAACTGTTTCACTCTAAGTGGAAATTTCCAGAAACATAAAACATCGCATTTTGAAGTACAGGTCAAAATTGCAGGAATAAAACCAATTGCAGAAAAATGGAATTTTCGGAAAGTTAAATTTAAAAAAGAATCAGAAAAAGCCAAACATTAATAAAACGAATTTTGAAAAAAAATAACGATTTTTGAAAAATACCGTCGACATGACAATAAAAAGGTCGACATTTCTAGAAGAAAACTTAGAATTTCCAACAAAATGTTTAATTCTGAGAAAAAAAGGTAGAATTTTCAAGAATAAATCGTAATTTTGAAAGCGACAAATTTATAGACAAAACTCAACATTCGGAAATTCGAAATTTTTACAAAGCCAAATTTAAAATAAAAACCTAACCTTTCGGAAAAACTCAAAATAGGTTGAAAATTCCAAAAGTGTCAAAATATTTCTGAATCTAAAGATCGAATTTTATGAAAAAAAGTCGCAATTTTTAGAAAATGTTATCAAATTTTGAGAAAAAAAACTCAATTTCTAAAACAATGTTTTTCTTTACTGCTTTATTCTAATTATGACATATTTTCTCAGTAAAGCAGTTGAATTCACAAAAAACCTTTTTCTCGAAATTTCCAAAAAATATTGTTGTACTCTTTGATAACATAGCGATCTGATTTAGAAAAAACACAGAATTTCGAGAAAATCGACATTTTTAAGAAGTGGCGGAATTTCGAAAGAAAAAAATGATTTTTAAAAGAAGAGTCCACAAAATAGAATTTTGGGAATAAAGTAGAAATTTCGAAACAGATGAATTTGAACAATTTTTGAAGAAAAAGTGGAAATCTCGGAAAAGGTTAAATAGCGAATTTTGAAATAAAAATCAAAATTTCGAGAAAAAGGCAAACTTTAAGAAACCAGTCAAAATTTCTGAAAAGTTAAATTCTGAAAGATCAAAATCTTTAGAAAAATTCAACGAAGAAAATAACGCAATTTCTAAAAAAAAATAAATAAATTTCGAGAAAAACTACGGAATGGAAAACATTTTCCGGAGAAAGTCAAATTTTAGGAAAAAGGTCCAATGTTGGGAATAGTCGTTTATTAATAAAACAAATTTTGAAAAAAAATGAAATTTAAAAAAAGATAAAAACACTCGAAAGTTCCCAGAGAGTCTAATTTTATCGTAATTTTGAAAAAGAGCCGAATTTGAGGAAAAATAAGATTTTTCGAATTTTTTCTTGACTGTTTGAATCAAATCCCCGATCTGCCCACCCTAAGGCAGAAAATGTTAAATATTGAGATAATCGGTGAAATTTTGAAAAAGAAAAACCAAATTGGACCAGGAAGTTGTATTTCAACCATAAACAGTTAAAATTTCAGAGTAAATTTTCTAGGAATTTTTGTCTTTTTTTATTTTTAGTTTTTTAATTAAAAGTCTGCCAAATTTCAAAGAAAACAAGTCGAAATTTTAAGAAAAGGTTGGAAATTAGTAAACACTCCCAATTTTTCAGAGAGAGTCTAATTTTATTGTAATTTTGAAAAGAAAGCCGAATTTTGAGAAAAATAAGATTTTTCGAATTTTTTCTTGAATGTTTGAATCAAAGGTAAACCCCGATCTGCCCCACCCTAAGTCAGAAAATGTTCAATATTGAGATAAACGACAAAATTTTGAAAGAAAAACAATTTGGACCAGAAAGTTGTATTTCAACTGTAAACAGATAAAATTCCAGAGCAAATTTTCTCGGAATTTTCGTGTTTTTTTATTTTTAGATTTTTTATTAAAAGTCTGCCAAATCTCAAAGAAAACAAGTCGAAATTTTAAGAAAAAGGTTGGAGACTAGTAAACATTCGAAATTTCCCAGGGAGAGCCTAATTTTATCGTAATTTTGGAAAAAAACCAAGTTTTAAATAAAATAAGATTTTTTGAATTTTCTCCTGACTGTTTGAATCAGAGGTAGACCACGATCTGCCCCACCTTAAGTTAGAAAATGTTCAATATTGAGATAAAGGGCGAAATTTTGAAAAAAAAAACAATTTGGACCAGAAAGTTGTATTTCAACTATAAACAGTTTAAATTCCAGAGCAAGTTTTTTTTATCTTTTTTTATTTTTAGTTTTTTTATTAAAGGTCCGCCAAATTTCGAAGAAAACAAGTAGAAATTTTAAGAAAAAGGTTGAAATTTAGTAAACCCTCGAAAATTTCCCAGAGAGAGTCTAATCTTATCGTAAATTTGAAAAAAAGCCGAATTTTGAGAAAAATAAGATTTTTTGAATTTTTTCTTGGCTGTTTGAATCAGAAGTAGACCACGATCTGCCCCACCCTAAGTCAGAAAATGTTCAATATTGAGATAAAGAGCAAAATTTTGAAAAAAAAATACAATTTGGACCAGAAAGTTGTATTTCAACTTTAAACAGTTAAAATTCCAGAGCAAATTTCCTCGGAATTTTTGTCTTTTTTTATTTTTAATTTTTTATCAAAAGTTTGCCAAATTTCAAAGAAAACAAGTCGAAATTTTAAGAAAAACGTTGAAATTAGTAAACACTCGAAATTTTCCAAAGAGTCTAATTTTATCGTAATTTAAAAAAAAAGCCGAATTTTGAGGAAAATAGGATTTTTTGAATTTTTTCTTGACTGTTTGAATCAAAGGTAAACCCCACCCTAAGTCAGAAAATGTTCAATATTGAGATAAACGACGAAATTTTGAAAGAAAAACAATTTGGACCAGAAACTTGTATTTCAACTATAAACAGTTAAAATTCAAGAGCAAATTTTCTCGAAATTTTTGTTTCTTTTAATTTTTAGTTGTTGTTTTATTAAAACTCTGTCAAATTTCGAGGAAAACAAGTCGAAACTTGGTTAAAACTAAAATTTAAAGATTAGTCGACATTTTCGGAAAAAACGAATTTTGAAAAATGATAAAATTTCGAAAAAAGAAAACGATGAATTTTAAAATAAAAATTCAAAATTTTGAGAAACGCTGATTCTTATAAGAGAAATCGAATTTTAAAAATAAATACATTTCAAAAGAAAAAAACAAATTTTTTGAAAAAAGACAAATTTTGAGAAATGCGTCGAAATTTCGACAAAATTTCAATATCTCAAGGAAAGGACGAATTTTAAAGAAATGGATATTTGTTCCTGAATTATATATACATTTTCGTTCAGCTGCGTGAATCAGGGTGGGGGAGCAAGTGCCCTTCCCTGCCCTGTGTCATTAGGCGACATAATTTTAAAAAGATTATTTTTGGAATACAAGGGGCAAAATCTAGATCAACGAAGCAACTACGATCTTTGTCTGAAAATAATTGACTACTTACAATGAGAACGTAGGTTAACTAGAATACCATATCAAGCAATTGTTCTAAAAAAAATCGTTCATTTAAAATGAAAGTGTATCAACAATTTTTAAAAAAGATGTACTGATCGATAAAACGATTTCTTTAGTACATTATTGTAATACGTACCGTAACATTAAAGTGGGCATGACTAGGAAATTTACGCTTGAGAGGCGGAAAATTCGCTGCAATCAGCTCAAGTGATGAACTCGAGACTGTTAAAATAGTTGAATTATTACGAAAACGAGCGCGCATATATAATTAAAAAGCTGAGTAGTTGCATCAAATTAATCGTATTACATTACAAAATAATTCCAGATGAATAAACTTTCTCTAAATACAAGAGGTTAATGTACGTAAAGTTTTTAATTTAAAGATATGCGAGGGCTGTTTTATAAAGAAAAATTAAGAAAAAAGACAAAATGTTATTTTTAAAATAAGGTTCCTTTAAGGCCAATGCATTGCTGCATTTGATAAAGTTGATTTTTAAAATAGTTATGGCACACTACAAATGTCGACGTCGTCGTTGATCTGTTATCAATAAACCCAAAAACTCGATTTTATAAGGTGGAAGTTCGATTTCCGGACATTTTGATCTTTTGCGAAATTTCGCCCCCTTTTTGAATATTGTAACAAAACGTAGTTATAAAATTTGTATTAATGATTGTGTAAGGAATTCTCTAGAAACATTTGTTAATGGGAAGAATGAATCATACGGTGAATAAGCGCTCTAAACGTTTCAGCAAGCGGTAATTTTATCTGTACAGAGACCCGTCTAGAAAACCGGGACGGTATAAATACGCGGTAGTCTTTCCCTCAGTTAGTCAGTTGGTTAATCAAGTCAGTTTGTTAGTTAGTTAGTCAGACAGTCTGATAGTTAAGTGAATTATGATTGTAGTATTCCGAAATATTTTTGAAATAAAGTGTTCAATTCACGAAGTTTTAATTTTCGAACCAACAATATTTAAACTTTTTTTAATTTAAGCTTTACTGAAAATTTTACTACGACTTCTACTGAAAATTCCGACTTTTTTGCTTTGATTTTTTTTGAAAAATTTCAATTCACACTATTCAAAATTTTTACTTTTCAATCTGCGAAATCTTTGAAATTTTGACTTTTTGAAAATGATGACTTGGTTGAAAATTATGATTTTTAAATTTTGGATTTTTTGAAAATTTTCATCTTACTCGGTATATCGACCCGTTTTAAAAGTGATGCACAAAGCAAGATTTTTTTGTCTTGCTATTTAACTTTTTGTCTTGTCTTGCGGTTACAAATTCTAGTTTCGAGAAAAAATCTAAATATCAAAATGAAAATTGAAATTCAGGGAACAAAACTCCAAAATTGAAGAAACGTTCAAAATTTCTCAGCAAAAAAAGAGTCAACATTTAGGAAAAAATTAAATTTTTTCTTAAATTTCGAATATTTACATAGTGTCATTTTGGGAAAAAACATAACTTTGGATTTTTTCTTTTAATTCAGATATTTTCTGGAATTTCAAATTTTTTCAAACTTTAATTTGAGAGGGATTTCCTTTACAAGGAATTGTGTATTCAAAGAGGTGTAAAAGCACTATTTTGGAGGTTATTTCTAACTTTTTGTCTTGTCATTGTCCTTCTTCACAAATTTCTTGTCTTGCTCTTGCAGCAAGAGAAATTGAAAATATTTAAAACTAGTTTCCACGAATTTCATAAATTGAAATACAAATCTTGTCCCCTAAAACCAAGAAAAGAGAGTATCTCTCTGAAGATGATAGGCTACCGAAACGCGTTAGAGCAACCTCTGTTGTGTTTTTTAATTTTTCTTGGTTTCAGGGGACAAGATTTGTATTTCAATTTTTGAAGATAACCAAGAACGAATTTGTTCCATAAAAAAAAAGAATTTCATGTCATTGTCTTGCTTTTTCTGGTTCTTGTATTGCTTTTGCAGCAAGAACAATACAAGAACAAGAAAAAGCAAGACAAGAACAAGAAACTAGTGAAAAGTAGTGTTAAATATTTTCGAATTTGAAACATTTCGTCATTTTTTGAAAATTACATACTATTTTCCAAATTTCGACGTTTTCAAATTTGTGCTTTTTCCTAAGTTTCCGGTTTAAATTTTTTTGAACCCTATTTTTTTCAAAATCTCATCTTTGTCCCATTGATTTTAAAAATTTTAACTCTGCCTCGATTTTTTTAAAAAATTTCTACTCTTTTTTTAAATTTTAACTTTGAATTTTGTCTTTCTTTAGGACTACGATTACTTTATTTTAAATCAAACTTTCATTTCCAATTTCCACTTTTTTTCAAAATTTTTACATCTTTTCTTTGCATTTGGTGGGAGCCATTATTGGCTCCGTGACCTGGATTCAAAATTCTTTGTAATTTTCACAAATTTGTTCGAGTCTCAGTCAGCATTTATATCCTGGCCAGGCTCAACATCTGATCTACACTCATTCCTTCCAGATCTTCTGGTCTTAATGCTTCTTTGCCAGTCAGATTACAGCTGTATCTGGTAAGGTTTAGACAAGCACACACAATCTGTTTTATTTCCTTTTCAGTCCCACATAGTCGACATCGGTCGCTTCCTGATACGTTGAGTTCAGAGACTAAATAGACTGAACGTTTCAATGTTGTCTCATGCGTACAGATGAAGCTAAAATCCGGGGAAGTGGGAAGGTGCATTCCACTACTCTTTGATATGGTCGGATTAAATAAAATTTATAAATACGAAACTTGCCGCGTAACGGTTCTAACGATTTAGATGAAACTTTAGAATTAGGGGGCTTTTGGACCAATAGGATAATTTTTATAAGTGCTTTTTGGTAAAAGTTCAGGAGAACTATTTTCAAAGACATCTTGGTTTAATACTAAAATAATTTTCTTTCAATACGCGACGACTGTGTACAATATTGTTAAGCCGGTGCTGTAAACACGTCATGATTGCAGTGAAATGGCGACGCGCGCACGCCGATAATTGAATATTTATATATTTTATTTTTACCTACCCAAAGAATGAAACTCTTGATTTTCCTTCACTAATGTGTTCACTAGGTTTCAACAATGATCCACAATACACTTCCCCATATTTACAGCCAATTTTCTTTAAAAATAACCGATGTTATCTTCGCAAAGGTCTGTCAAATAATAAGAGGGCATTGCGAGCTAGATGGAGCTAGGCTTTCGCCAGGCTTTCAACTGGCTTCACTGCTTACCGTGTTAGGTTCAGTCTATTTAGTCTCTGGTTGAGTTTAACCAGGCATCGTTTAAAGTTCCTGTGGCCAGTGAGCAGACCTAGTGCTTTGTTTAGTCTGTTTTTATTCATTGCAATGAGTACTTCAGCCCTTGATTAAAAGGGTTTATTTATCAGCAGTTTTGCTTGCCTACAGGTGGTTATGTTTCTCCACCGGTTCAAATGAGCCAACTCGAGGATTTCAAATAAATTAAATTGACAATCTATGTGCTTAAATTATTTAATTTTAAGTCCTATATTTCGTATTAACTAACCAAATTAAGTTAAGATTGATCCATTTGTAGTCAGAGGTCTTCAAACAGCTTAATTTCGATATTCCCTGAGTGTCTCTCCCTTTCATAGCAGCCAAGTTATGCATTAAAATAAAGATAAATGTGCTTAAATTGTTTAATTTTATGCCACACATTACAGACTAGCTAAACAAATTAAAGCCAGGGTTATTGTTTTATCATTACGGCCATCCAAATGTATCAAATTTGATGTTTTACCTTTTCTGGGCGTCTCTCCCTATTTTCACAGCAGAGTTTTGAATTGAATTAAGAAAAAGTGTACCTAGTTTAATCAATTTTAAGTTGCAGATTTCGTATTGGCCAACCAAATTGAGGTAATGCTCATCGTTTTGTAGCTAGATGTCTACAAACTGCTCAAATTCGATATTTTGCCTATTATGAGCGTCTCTCCCTCTCATAGAATCCAAGTTACGCCTTGAAATAAAGATAAACGTGTCTAAATTGTTTAATTTTATGGCGAATATTCAGGACTAATTAAAAAATTAGACTTAGAACAATTGATTTATAATTAGAAGCATCCAGGTAGATCTAACTTGATTTTTTACATTTTTTGGGCGTTTCTCCCTAGTTTGACATCAGAGGTTTGAATTGAATTAAGAAAAAGTGTAGGTATTTTCATCAGTTTTAAGCCGCCGATTTCGTACTAGCTAACCAATTTGAGCTAAAGCTCATCGTTTTATAGTTAGAGGTCTCCAAACTGTTCAAATTCGATGTTTTGTCTATTATGAACGTCTCTCCTTCTCATAGCATCTAAGTTTTAAATAAAATTAATAATCAAGGTGCTCATACTATTGAATTTTGGGACCTGAATTTTGTACTAACTAACCAAATAAAGCTAAGGCTGATTGTTTTTTAGTTAGAGGTTTCCAAACAGCGCAATTTTGATATTCCCTATTCTGGTGTCTCTCCCCTTCCTAGCATCCAAGTTAGGCATTAAAATAAAGATAGCCGTTTTTAAATTGTTTAATTTTATGGCGTAGATTCCGGACTAACTAAAAAAATTAGATTCTGAAGTACTGTTTTGTAATTAGAAGCACCCAGATAGATCAAACTTAACTTGTAAATTTTTTTGGCGTCTCTCCCTAGTTTAACATCACAGTTTTGAATTGAATAAAGAAAAAGTGTACTTGTTTTGATTAATTTTAAGCCGCAGATTTCATACTAGCTAACCAATTTAAGCTAAAGCTCATCGTTTTATAGTTAGAGGTCTCCAAACTGCCCAAATTCGATGTTTCGCCTATTTTTTTTTTGTTAAAGTAGGGGAAAATGCTTTACGCACATCTGGGAAGATAACCCAGATAGTGTCGGACTTCCGCTCAAACTACGGGTACCGACTAAAAACCCCTACTTCTTCGGGCCGGGCCCTTGGCCCCCAATCCCTCCGTCGGAACAGTACAATAGTGCTGGGGCACTGTTGTAAGCTGTTTTGCCTGAAACATAAGAACAAACAAAGCAGAAAATTTTTCGAAATGGAAATCTTGGCCTAGAGGACCATCCTTGGTCTTCTAATCCTGGTTGGGATGTTTGGATCGTAGTCCACTGCCTGTCGAACTAGTTCGTTGGGATGCGTTTCCGCTCTCACCATCGCCCTGGAATTAATTTCCCTAAGAAAATCTCCTACCAAAGGTAGTTCAGCTTCTCTGTGGAGCTGATTGTTTCTCACAAACCATGGAGCGTCCATGGCCTGTCTTAGAAAGACGTTCTGGAACACCTGGAGTTTCTTCATCTGATTATCCGTCGCCTGTGACCAAGCTACAGATGCGTAGGTCATCGCTGGTCTTATGATTGATTTGTATAGTAACACTTTAAGTCCAATGGACAGGTTACTATTTCTACCAATCATCGCTTGCAGCAGTCCCTTCAGCATTTTAGCTCTGGACACTGCATAATCGATGTGTGCCTGGAATGTTAGTCTTTTGTCTAGAATGACACCTAGATACTTTGCCTGAAGTCTCCAGTCGACGTTTTGCCCATGAACATTTACATGTCCATATGGTTGGAGTCTTTTTTGAGTGAAAAAGACTGCTTGGGTCTTGTGTGCGTTGACTTGGATTCTCCACTGGCCGAAGTAATCTAGTAGACTGTCTGTTGCCTCCTGAAGTCGTCTGGTGACCACCTCTGGACTGAAAGAGTACGCCACTAAAGCTGTGTCGTCTGCGTAAGTTGCCAATAAGGTGTGGTCGATTGTTGGATTGGTTCTCGGAATGTCTGCTGTGAACAGAGAATACAGCAGAGGTGACAAGGCAGAGCCTTGAGGCACCCCATACTGTAGCCTAAACTGGTTTGATAGTTCCTGTCCCACCTTTGCTCTGAATGAGCGCTGGTCCAGGAACGAGCTTACCATTTGAACCATTGTTAGAGGTATTCCAAACTGGTGCATCTTGTAGACCAATCCTTGGTGCCAAACTGTGTCAAATGCCTTGGAGATATCGAAGAAAATAGCTCCCACTACCTGGTTCCAGTTCATGCGTTGAGTGATTGTTTCAACCACTCTCAGCAGTTGGTCTGAGGTAGAGTGCATCGGTTGGAACCCAAATTGTTCCTTAGGAATTATGTCGCGATCGCTGATGATATTCTGCAGACGTTTTCTTAAAATCCTTTCCGCCACCTTACCCAAATTGGATAAGAGGCTGATTGGCCTGTAATTTTGGGAAAATTTTCCATCCTTACCTGGCTTAGGAATGAAGATAACGTTTGCAGTTTTCCATCTTGTTGGAAAATACCGGAATTCAAACATAGAATTGACTATTGCTCCAAAGTATTTGACAGCTTGGTCCGGAAGAGACTTCAGAGCTTGGTTTGGAATGCCATCTGGACCTGGAGACTTTTTGACATTTAGCTTGCGCAGAAAGCTTTGGATTTCCTCCTCGTTAGTTGGCTGGATGACGTCGTCTTCTTCTGGCACTTCCTCCTGAAGAATTTGCACCTCTTCTTCCACCTCATCTACAAAGTCTAAGTCCACTTCTTCAAGTGTGGCCTGACAGTGTCGTTCAAAGATCTTAGCAAAAGCTGCGGCCTTTTCCTGATCTGAGTAAGCCATTCCTTGAGGTCCGTGTATCGGAGGGAAAGGTTTCCTAACTCCTCTTAGAGCTTTGGCTGTGCGCCAGAGATCTGATGAAGTTTCGAGGTTGCAACTTCTTAGGTGTTCCTGAAATTTAGAAATTTTGTGCTCTCTGAGTTCATACCTGACACGTAATCGGGAAACTGATGACTTAGAGAGAGATAGACAGTAAGATGTTTAAGAACTGGCGTAACTCTATGCAAAGCATACGGCACCGTCCGACGTATGTCTGGAATATTGGCAATAACTTAAAAAAAAAATTAGAAGAAAATATTTTGAATAAACTTTTTTTGGTTAATTATTTGCCACATTTTGGTGACCTTAATTTCTTTCTCCCTGCTTTTGTTGCAATGCTACGGTAACGAACTTTGAAATTTTAAATGACATCCGTATTTTTGTTTGCTTTTTTTTAGAATTTGCATATCTTTCTGCATTTGTTGACAGCAAATCTTACAGGGTTTAGAAGTGAAAAAGTTAAAAGTTAAAAGTGAAAATTTTACCGATTCTCATATTAAATAATTTAATACTATTTTTAAACATGTGTTATTAATTAAAATGAAATTTTTGCCAGTATATCTATGTTCGTTTTTGGTAACGATTTCATTTAAAATTATCATTGAAAAATGAATGATAAAAATCAGTAAAATTATGATTCCTCGAAATTTTCCGAATCTAACCCCTATAAATTTGATGTTACCGAATGCAGGAAGTTAAGATTTTTTTTTAAAGAGCAAAAAAAAATTCAGGTTTCATTTGAAAACTCAAAAATTAGTTACCAAAGCAACGAAATAAGAGCTAAGAAAATTAAATCAAAATCACTGAAAAGTGACAAATAATTAACCCAAAAAGTTTATGCTGACACATTTTTTCTATAATTTTTTTTTTAAATTATAGCTAATGTTCTATACTTACGCCGAACTTTGATAAACCAAGCGAATCGTCTGTCTATTTATATCATTTTTCTTTCTTAAATATACAAAAAGAATTTTATGTTTAAATTAGTTTGGGCATAAGATATTTATTTAATAGATACTGATTAAGTTTATTAAGAAATAAGTATTCTCCGCAGTTCATTGTTGATTTCTCTTGAAACACAATCTGCACTAAAATGTTTTTCGCATGCAAAATCTCGAGTTGACAACAGCCGGTAATTTCGCGGGATTCTTCGCCTCCATACATAAACTTTGTCCTTAGACACTCGAAACAACGACACTTTTTCATGAACAGCTTTTATAACCACTGTTGCACATAAACACAAAACAAATTTTGCCCATTTTGTAATTAAAATGTAAATATAAAACCGAAAAATTGCGAAACAATTGCATAAAGTATCAATATTTACATAAGAAAGCATTGTTTAATATACTCTAGGCAGCCCTTCTACTGTCTATCCTTCATATGTTGTTCTCTTATCAATCGTCTCCGGTTTTAGTGCCACTTATCGCAACAGTGAGATATAGCGGGTTACATTACCAGTCTTATGTTAAATCATGAATTAGAGGTTTCCAAACAGCTCAATTTCGATATTCCCTATTCTGAGTGACTCTCCCATTCCTAGCGTCCAAGTTACGCATTGGAATAAAGATAAATGAGTCTAAATAGTTTAATTTTATGGCGTAGATTCTGGAACAACTTAGGAAATTAGATTCAGAACTATTATTTTCTAATTAGAGGCATCCAGATAGAACAAACTTGAATTTTTCTCTTTTTTGGGCGTCTCTCCTTAGTTTGATATCTGAGGTTTGAATTGAATTAAAAAAAAAATGTATTTATTTTTATAAATTTTGGGCGAGAGATTTTGTGCTAGCCAACCAAATTGAGCTAAGGCTCATTGTTTTATAGTTAGGGGTCTCCAAACTGCTCAAGTTTGATGTTTCGCCTATCATAAGCGTCTCTCCCTCTCACAGCATCTAAGTTTTGAATTAAATTAATAATGATGGTGCTTAAGCTATTTAATTTTGGGACCTTGATCTGATTTTGACATCAGAGGTTTGAATTAAATTAAGAAAAAGTTTATTTGTTTTGTTCTATTTTAGGCGACAGATTTTGTACTAGCCAACTAAATTGAGCTAAGGCTCATCGTTTTATAGTTAGGGGTCTCGAAGCTGCTCAAATTCGATGTTTCGCCTATTATGAGCGTCTCTCCCTCTCATACCATCTAAGTTTTGAATTAAATTAATAATAAGGGTGCTTTAGCTATTTAATTTTGGGACCTCGATTTTGTATTAGCTAACAAAATAAGGCTTAAACTGATTGTTTTATACTTAGATGTTTCCAAACAGCTCAATTTCGATATTCCCAATACTGAGTGTCTCTCCCCTACGTAGCATCCAATTTACGCATTGAAATACAGGTAAACGCGTATAAATTATTTAATTTTATGGTTTAGAATCCGGCCTAACTAAATA
Source organism: Dastarcus helophoroides (assembly GCA_028583605.1). Lineage (NCBI taxonomy): Eukaryota > Metazoa > Arthropoda > Insecta > Coleoptera > Bothrideridae > Dastarcus > Dastarcus helophoroides. The sequence goes on from CM053329.1 coordinate 13,635,366, forward strand.
TATTAGATTCAGAACTATTGTTTTGTAATTAAAAGCACCTAGATAGATCAAACTTGACTTGTTACTTTTTTTGGGCCATTCTCCCTAGTTTAACAACAGAGTTTTGAATTGAATTAAGAAAAAGTGTACTTGTTTTGATTAATTTTAAGCCATAGACTTTGTACTAGCCAACCAAATTGGGCTAAGGCTCATCGTTTTATAGTTAGAGGTTTCCAAACTGCTCAAATTCCATGTTTCGTCTATTATGAGCGTCTCTTCCTCTCATAGCATCTAAGTTTTGAATTAAATTAACAATCAGTTTGTTTAAACGGTTTAGTTTTTGGACCTAGATTTCCTGCTAGTTAACGAAATAAGGCTAAGACTGATTGTTTTATAGTTAGAGGCTCAATTTCGCTATTCGCTATTTTGAGTGTCTCTCCCCTCCCTAGCATCCAAGTTATGCATTGAAATAAAGATAAACGTATCTAAATTGTTTAATTTTAAGGCGTAGATTCCAGACTATCTAAAAAATTTCGACTCAAAACTATTATTTTATGATTAGAAGCATCCAGATAAATGAAACTTGATTTTTTACTTTTTTGTGCGTCTCTCCTTAGTTTAACATTAGAGTTTTAAATTGAATAAAAAGAGTGTATTTATTTTGATTAATTCTTAGCCGTAGAATTCGTACCAGTCAACCAAATTGGGCTACGGCTCATCATTTTATAGTTAGGGGTCTTCAAACTGCTTAAATTCGATGTTTCGCCTATTATGAACGTATCTCCTTCTCATAGCATCTAAGTTTTGAATTGAATTAATAATCAGGCTGGATTCTGGATTTTGGATTCGTTGTGGGTTGCCTAAAGTTTAGGCCACCTTTTCCGGGCCCATTGTGCTATCCCCGTGATTGAGGTGTCCTTGGTCATTCATTCAGCCACCCAACCTTGTTGAGAAACTGAAGAACGTCCTTTGGATGCGCCTCTCTCAAATTGGCCACACCAGGTTAGAAGTCCCCCAGCGTGGATCCTCTGATTGATGCTAGTGCCGGGCAGTGACACATCACGTGCTCGACCATCTCATCTTAAATAAATAAATAACACGTTTATTTCCAACAGGTACACACCCAATTACAGGAAACATTTAAACTATTAAAATACAAAAGTAAATGAAATTATACGGTACAGAACATTAATGTATCTAAAATTATATTCGGCTTTCCAGATATGTGCTGATTATAGTTTTTAATTGGTCATAATTAATATCACAATAATTCGAAATGCTATTGAATACATTACACATGTTATATATTGGTGATCTCCGCATAATGTTAGTACGGAAATTTCGACAATAAAAACAGTTATTTCCACGAGAATTCTGCCGAGGAACCAAAAAACAAATCTTATTAATCAAAGACATACAGTCAATATTATTATGCAGTAGGTTATATAAAAACGTTAATACAATACAATTTCTCCTATTGCATAAAGAATTCATGTTAAACATATCTAGCAAAATTCTAGTGTCAATACCTCTATCAGGATAAAAACCCTGGGACTTGAAAAACATAAATTTCAAAAATTTTCTTTGAGTCGACTCAATTAGCCCTATATTATTTTGGTAAATAGGATACCATATCAAAGTTGCATATTCTAACTTAGATCTAATATACGAAAAATACAGTACTTGCAAACTTCTAATATTTGAAAAACAATTCCAGTTTCGCCTAAAAAAAACAAGTAACTTGTGAGCGGATTTAGTGGTATGATAGATATGGCTCGAAAAGCTAAGTTTGTCGTCGAATACAACTCCCAGATCTTTCAGTTCGGAGCATCTTTCCAGGGTGTAATTACTGATATTATAGTCCAATAATATATAATTCCGTTTGCGAGTAAAAGTTACTGTTTTGCATTTGGATATATTTAATTTTAAGAAATTATTATTGCACCAGCTTAAAATTCTATTTAGTTGTTCTTGTAAGTAAAAGCAATCGCTAATATTAGTAATGTTATTGTAGATTTTTAGATCGTCTGCAAATAGCAAATGATCGCATTCAATGACAGAAGTTATGTCATTAATAAAAATTAAAAAGAGTAATGGGCCTAGATTTGATCCCTGTGGAACTCCGGAAGTTGTTATATATCTCTGAGATTTGTGGCTTCCATATTCGACAAATTGTTTTCTGGAAGACAGGTAGGATGTGAACAGTAATATTAAATCCTCAGTGAAACCAAAACCCTTTAACTTGGATAGTAGTAAATAATGATCTATTTGATCAAAAGCTTTCTGTATATCTGTGTAAACTACATCAACCTGTCCTCCTAGATCCAAATTGTCGCATATAAAGTCACTTATGGTTGCTAAATTTGTGACTGTTGATCTTTTTAACATAAAACCAAGTTGATTTGGTGATATTACTGGACTGACATGGGTGTAAATGTTATTATATAAAATCATTTCAAATACCTTAGCAAAATTACATAAAATAGCTACAGCTCTATAATTTTTAATCATCGATGCATCTCCTGATTTTAGGATCGGACATATTCTAGTAGTTTTCCATATATCCGGAAATTTAGTTGTTTTTATAATAAGATTGTACACAATACATAGTGGAGATGCAAACACGTTAGCACAATCTTTAATCACTACGTTAGGAATGTTATCTATGCCAGCGGTCATCTTATTTTTCAATTTTTTTATTGATTGCAAGATATCATCTTCTGTAATTCGTATTAAGTTGATTTTACTGGATGAAAATGAAAAATCTTTATTAATATTTTCTGGATTGGAATTTATGTAAACACTAGCAAAGTATTTTGCAAAACCATCCACTACTGCTTGTGGTGAGTCGATAGTTACGTTATCAATAATCATACTTCTTCGAGAGCGACTCCTTTTCAATTGCACAAATGACCAAAATTTAGTTGGATTACGTGTGATTTCATCTTCCGCTATTGAAATGTGATTTTGGTAAGCAGAATCCATTTGCCGCTTAACTTCTGCCCTTAGAGTTTTATACTGATTAAGGTAATGATCATTTTCAAATTTTTTAAAATTCTTACAAGCAACTTCTTTACATCGCAGAGTGTTCTTAATTTTTGTAGTAAACCAGGGTGGAAAAGTTCTATTCTTTTTTCTGTATTTTGGCACACATTCATCCATAATTCCGTATAATATTGTATAAAAAGTTTCACATACGTCATTAACATCTATGTAGGATTGCAATTATGACCAGTCAGTGTGGTATATTTGATTGTATAATTGAGGAAAATTAGCTCGCCTGAAGTTATAAGCCCTACAGTCCGTATTGAAAGAAAAATTCTCTGTACGAGTTCTATTCAACTGAAAGTTCATAATTAATGATGGATGATGAAAATCTTCTGTAACAAATGGTAATTCGTCCCTACTAACCTCACAACTGAAATTTCCAATGATCAAATCTAACATTCTGCCGTTTGCGTTCAATACCGTATTATATTGCTTCATATCTAGGAATGCCATAAAATGTTTTATTAATCTAACCTTAGTATCACCTAGATCAGTAGTGTATTTATTTAAATTGAAATCACCACAAATTAACATTTTACAATTTTTTTGAAAAATCGTTAAGTTTTCAAAAGCATCAAAAAATAGTTCATAAATTACCGTTGGTGTAGAAGGCGGGATATAAATAGCAAAAACAAATAAAACAGTACTATTAACAATTACCTCGCATCCAATGATATCTATACTAGGTACCACATCAGCAATACCACTTAAATTGAGTTTAGTAACATTAAAGTTGCTTTTAACCGCAATCATCACCCCACCTCCTCTATGATGTCCAGTAGCTTCCAGATTACGATCAGTTCTAAATACTAAATAAGAAGAAGGTAGTACTTCTTGGCTGCTAATGTCTTCAGAAAGTCCAGTCTCTGTTATAAACACACAGTCGTATTCAACTATTGCCACAGCATTGAAAAAGTTTTGTACTTTCGTTCTAAGCCCGTTTACATTTTGATAGTAGCAGTGAAAGTTGATATCAGAATTGTAATTGTAATTCTAATAATATAATCAGGTTGCTTACATTATTTAATTGTGGGACCTGGATTTTGTATTAGCTGACCAAATAAGGCTAAGACTGATTGTTTTGTAGTTAGAGGTTTCCAAAGAGCGCAATTTCGATATTCCCTATTCTGAGTGTCTCTTCCCTTCCTAGCATCCAACTTACGCATTGAAATAAAAATAAACTAATTCAAATTGTTTAATTCTATCACGCAAATTCCTGACTAACCAAAGAAATTAGATTCAGAACTATCATTTTATAATTAGAAGCATCCAGATAGATCAAACTTGCCTTTCTACTTTGGGCGTCTCTCCCTAGTTTAACATTAAGAGTTTTGAATTGAATTAAGAAAAAGTGTATTTATTTTGATTAATTTTAAGCCTTAGAATTTGTAGGTACTAGCCAACCAAATTGGGCTAAAGCTCATCATTTTATAGTTAGAGGTTTCAAAACTGCTCAAAGTCGATGTTTCGCCTATTATGAACGTCTCTCCCCTTCATAGCTTCTAAGTTTTGAAATAAATTAATAATCAGGGTGCTTAAACTATTTAATTTTGAGATCTGGATTTTGTACGAGCTAACCAAATAAGGCTAAAACTGATTGTTTTATAGTTAGATGTTTCCAACCAGCTCAATTTCGATATTTTCTATTTTGAGTGTCTTTCCCCTTCCTAGCATCCAAGTTACGCATTGAAATAAAGGTAAACCTATCTAAATTGTTCAATTTTATGGTATAGATTCCAGAATAACTATAGAAATTAAATTCAGGACCATTGTTTTGTAATTAGAAATACTCAGATAGATCAAACTTGAATTTTTACTTTTTTTGGACGTCTCTCCCCAGTCTGACATCAGAGGTTTGAATTGAATTAGGAAAAAGTGTACTTATTTTGATCAATTTTAAGCCTCAGATTTCGTACTAGCTAACCAAATTGAGCTAAGGCTCATCGTTCTATAGTTAAAGGTCTCCAAACTGTTCAAACTCAATGTTTCGTCTATTATGACCGTCTCTCCCTCTCATAGCATCTAAGTTTTGAATTAAATTAATAATCAGGGTGCTCACACTATTTAATTTTGGGACCTGAATTTTGTACTAGCTAACCAAATAAAGCTGGGACTGATTGTTATTTAGTTAGACGTTTCCAAACAGCGCAATCTCGATATCCCCTATTCTGAGTGTCTCTCCCCTTTCTAGCATCCAACTTACGCATTAAAATAAAGGTAAACGTGTCCAAATTATTTAATATTATGGCATAGATTCCGGACTAACTAAATAAATTGGATTCAAAACTACTGTTTTGTAATTAGAAGCACCCAGGTAGATGAAACTTGACTCGTTACTTTTTTTGTGCGCCTCTCCCAAGTATAACATCATAGTTTTGAATTGAATTAAGAAAAAGTGTCCTTGTTTTGATTAATTTTAAGCCGTAGAATTCGTACTAATCAACCAAATTGGGCTAAGGCTCATCGTTTTATAGTTAGAGGTCTCCAAACTGCTCAAATTCGATGTTTCGCCTATTATGAACGTCTCTCCCTCTCGTAGCATCTAAGTTTTGAATTAAATTAATAATCAGGGTGCTTAAACTATTTAATTTTTGGACCTTAATTTTTTACTAGCTGACCAAATAAGGCCAAGACTAATTCTTTTATAGTTAGAGGTTTCCAAACAGCTCAATTTCGATATTCCATATTCTGAGCGTCTCTCCCATTCCTAGCATCCAAGTTACGCATTGAACTAAAGGTTACTGTGTCTAAATTGTTTAATTTTATGGTGTAGATTCCGAACTAATTAAAAAAATTAGAAGCAGAACTATTATTTTATAATTAGAAACATCAAGATTGATCAAACTTGACTTTTTAGTTTTTTGGCCGTCTCTGCCTAGTTTAACATCGGAGTTTCAAATTGAATTTAAAAAAGGTGCACTTATTTTTATTAATTTTAAGTCGCAGATTTCGTATAAGCCAAGCAAATTGAGCTTAGGCTCATCATTTTAAGGTTAGAGGTCTCCAATCTGCTCAAATTCGATGTTACGCCTATTATGAACGTCTCTCCCTCTCACAGCATCTAACTTTTGAATTAAATTCATAATTAGGGTGCTTAAACTTTTTAATTTTGGGACCTGGATATTGTACTAGCTGACCAAATAAGGCTAGGATTGATTGTTTTATAGTTAGAGATTTCCAAACAACTCCATTTCGATATTCCCTATTCTGAGTGTCTCTCCCCTTCCTAGCATCCAAGTTACGCATTGAAATAAAGGTAAACGTGTCTAAATTACTTAATTTTATGGCGTAGATTTCGGACTAACCATAGAAATTAGATTCAGAACTGGTGTTTTGTAATTATAAGCACCCACATAGATCAAACTTGACTTTTATTTTTTGGACGTCTCTCCTTAGTTTAACATCAGAATTTTGAATTGAATAAAAACAGCGTACTTGTTTTGATTAATTTTAAGCCGTAGAATTTGTACCAGCAAACCAAATTGGGCTAAGAGTCATCGTATTAGCTAGAGGTTTCCAAACTGATCAAATTCGATGTTTCGCCTATTATGAGCGCCTCTCCCTCTGATTGCATCTAAGTTTTCAACTAAGTTAATAATCAGGGTACCTAAACTATTTAATTTTGGGACTTGAATTTTTAACTAGCTAACCAAATAACGCCAAGACTGATTGTTTTATAGTTAGAGGTTTCTAAACATCGCAATTTCAATATTCCCCATTCTGAGTGTCTCTCCCCTTCCTAGCATCCAACTTACCCAATGAAATAAAGGTAAACGTATCTCAATTACTTAATTTTATGGCATAGATTCCGGTCTAACTAAATAAATTAGATTCAGAACTACTGTTTTGTAATTAGAAGCACCCAGATAGATCAAACTTGAATTTTTACCGTTTTTGGGCGTCTCTCCCTAGTTTAACATCAGAGTTTCGAATTGAATTAAGAAAAAGTGTACTTGTTTTGATTAATTTTAAGCCATAGATTTCGCACTAGCTAGCCAAATTGAGCTTAGACTAATCGTTTTATAGTTAGAGGTCCCCAAACTGCTCAAATTCGATATTTCGCCTATTATGAGCGTCTCTCCCTCCCATAGCATCCAAGTTTTGAACTAAATAATTAATCTGGGTGCTTAAACTATTACATTTTGGGACCAGGATTTTATTCTAGCTAACCAAATAAGGCTAAGACTGATTGTTTTATAGTTAGAGGTTTCCAAACAGCTCAATTTCGATATTCTATATTCTGAGTGTCTCTCCCGTTCCTAGCATCCAAGTTAAGCATTGAACTAAAGGTAAATGTGGCTAAATTGTTTAATTTTATAAAGTAGATTCTGGACTAATTAAAGAAATTAGATTCAAAGCTATTATTTTATAATTAGAAACATCAAGATAGATCAAACTTGACTTTTTACTTTTTTTGGGCGTCTCTCCCTAGTTTAACATCAGAGTTTCGAATTGAATTAAGAAAAAGTGTACTTGTTTTGATTAATTTTAAGCCATAGATTTCGCACTAGCTAGCCAAATTGAGCTTAGACTCATCGTTTTATAGTTAGAGGTCCCCAAACTGCTCAAATTCGATATTTCGCCTATTATGAGCGTCTCTCCCTCCCATAGCATCCAAGTTTTGAACTAAATAATTAATCTGGGTGCTTAAACTATTACATTTTGGGACCAGGATTTTATTCTAGCTAACCAAATAAGGCTAAGACTGATTGTTTTATAGTTAGAGGTTTCCAAACAGCTCAATTTCGATATTCTATATTCTGAGTGTCTCTCCCGTTCCTAGCATCCAAGTTAAGCATTGAACTAAAGGTAAATGTGGCTAAATTGTTTAATTTTATAGAGGAGATTCTGGACTAATTAAAGAAATTAGATTCAAAGCTATTATTTTATAATTAGAAACATCAAGATAGATCAAACTTGACTTTTTACTTTTTTTGGGCGTGTCTCCCTAGTTTAACATCATAGTTTCGAATTGAATTAAGAAAAAGTGTACTTGTTTTGATTAACTTTGAGCCATAGATTTCGCACTAGCTAGCCAAATTGAGCTTAGGCTCATCGTTTTATAGGTAGAGGTCCCCAAACCGCTCAAATTCGATATTTAGCCTATTATGAGCGTCTCTCCCTCTCATAGCATCCAAGTTTTGAACTAAGTAATTAATCTGGGTGCTTAAACTATTACATTTTGGGACCAGGATTTTATTCTAGCTAACCAAATAAGGCTAAGACTGATTGTTTTATAGTTAGAGGTTTCCAAACAGCTCAATTTCGATATTCTATATTCTGAGTGTCTCTCCCGTTCCTAGCATCCAAGTTAAGCATTGAATTAAAGGTAAATGTGGCTAAATTGTTTAATTTTATAGAGTAGATTCTGGACTAATTAAAGAAATTAGATTCAAAGCTATTATTTTATAATTAGAAACATCAGGATAGATCAAACTTGACCTTTTACTTTTTTTGGGCGTCTCTCCCTAGTTTAACATCAGAGTTTCGAATTGAATTAAGAAAAAGTGCACTTGTTTTGATTAATTTTAAGCCATAGATTTCGCACTAGCTAGCCAAATTGAGCTTAGACTCATCGTTTTATAGTTAGAGGTCCCCAAACTGCTCAAATTCGATGTTTCGCCTATTATGAGCGTCTCTTCCTCTCATAGCATCCAAGTTTTGAACTAAATAATTAATCTGGGTGCTGAAACTATTACATTTTGGGGCCAGGATTTTATTCTAGCTAACCAAATAAGGCTAAGACTGATTGTTTTATAGTTAGAGGTTTCCAAACAGCTCAATTTCGATATTCTATATTCTGAGTGTCTCTCCCGTTCCTAGCATCCAAGTTAAGCATTGAACTATAGGTAAATGTGGCTAAATTGTTTAATTTTATAGAGTAGATTCTGGACTAATTAAAGAAATTAGATTCAAAGCTATTATTTTATAATTAGAAACATCAGGATAGATCAAACTTGACTTTTTACTTTTTTTGGGCGTCTCTCCCTAGTTTAACATCATAGTTTTGAATTGAATTAAGAAAAAGTGTACTTGTTTTGATTAATTTTAAGCCATAGAATTCGTACTAGTCAACCAAATTAAGCTAAGACTTATCGTCTTACAGTTAGAGGTCCCCAAATTGCTCAAATTCGATGTATCGCCTATTATGAGCGTCTCTCCCTTTCATAGCATCTAAGTTTTGAATTAAATGAACAAATGATCTTTTTGAACTATTAAATTTTGGAACCTATATTACGTATTAGTTAACCAAATAAGGCTAAAACTGATTGTCTTATACTCAGCGGTTTCAAAACAGCTCAATTTCAATATTCCCTATTCTGAGGGTCTCTCCGCTTCCTAGCATTCAAGTTACGCATAGAAATAAAAATAAACTTGTTTAAATTGTTTAATTTTATGGCGCAGATTCCAGACTAACTAAAGAAATTAGATTCAGACCCATTATTTTGTAATTGGAAGCATCCAGATAGATCAAACTCGACTTTTTAATTTTTTTGGCGTCTCTTCCTAGTTTAACATCAAAGTTTTGAATTGAATTAAGAAAAAGTGTAGTTATTTTGATTACTTTTAAGTCGTAGATTTTGTGCTAGTCAACCAAGTTGGGCTAAGGCTCATCGTGTTATATTTAGAGACCTCCAAATTGCTCAAATTCTCCCTTTGATGGTATTTAAGTTTAGAGATAAATTAACCATCAGTGTGTATAAATTGTTTAATTTTGGTTCCCAGATTTCGTAGTAGATAACCAAATTGGCCCAAGACTCATTGTTTTACAGTTAAATCCCTCTAAGCAGCTCAATTTCGATATTTCGCCGTTTTTGAGCGTCTCTCAATTCCGTGGCATTCAAGTTTTAAATTCGTTGAAAGCTAAATGTCTCTAATTTAATTAATTTTGAGCTGCCAATTTTGCACTAGCTAATAAAATTGTATTAGAGTTTAGAGGTTACCCTTTGCGAGTGGATTAAACTTAAAAAAAAAGGAATATTACCTTGAAGTTATACGCCGTTTGCGAGAAGCAATAAGAAGAAAACGTCCGAACTTGTGGAAAAATAATTCATGGCTGTTGCATCACAATAATGCACCTGCTCATTCATCGTTGCTTGTGAGAGGTTTTTTGGCCAAAAACTACACGACAATCATGCTTCAACCAGATTTGGCCCTCTGCCACATTTTCCTGTTCCCAAAACTTAAAAGACCTATGAAAGGACGGAGATTTACAACGATTTATGAAATAAAAACGGTATCGCTAGAGGAGCCTAAGGCTATATCAAAACGTGCTTATGAGAAGTGCTTTGAAGATTGATAAAAGCGTTGACACAAGTTCATTGTATCTGAGGGGGATTACTTTGAAGGGGACACTATAAATGTTAATGAATAAATAAATAATTTTTCTTTTTAAACTTTTTTAACACACCTCGTATGTAGTATGTGACTGCATAAGACAGAAGGTCCACTGCATTTTTTGCGAGTGACGCAGAAAAAATCCTGACAACACAAGTTACTTGTGAGTTTCTCAGGTTCATATACTTGATCCCACTGACGCATTAATACGTTCAAATTATTTAGTGATGCGCGCTTATTAAGGCTAAGAGCAGTGAGTAATTAACTTTTGAGCGCCCAAGTTTATGGAGGCAGAGCTCTCCGTTTAAATGATTTTTCTGTTTGCTTTGTTTCCATCTCTATTACGACGGCTGTGTAAACAAGAAATTTCTCTCTTCAAAGATACGCCCGCATAAATCCGTTTTACCTTCGAAACGAATTAAAATGATTTAATTAAAATATGCTGATGAACAGCACAGAAAAATTACGTCGATTTTCATTCGACCCTGACTTCGCGAGATTACATATTTATCTGGATTTTAGAATCTGGAAAGACTGATGCAAAACGAAATTGGTGAAACAAATTAATGAAACTTTTCGATGAAAAAAGCGGACAAAAGTAGGGATAATTTTCGAATTTACGAGTTGGTCGCGAATGCACATAAAACTAAATTGAAAGTTGCGAGCTTTTGCGGAAGAACACATATGCGACAACAGTAATATGGAAGTGAAATATTCGCAGATGACACGTTCCGAAATATTCATTCTGCATATTGCTTTTACTGATAGCTAAAAAATGGAACAAGCGTATATCTTATTTATGTTTTTGTGCTAGACATATCGCATTTAACAATGCCCGTATGCATATTGTGTGTACCGAAGATAAATACGAAATCCAATTTAAAACGTTATTGACGTCATGGGCTGCAGGTTGGGAAAACGTTGATTTTCATCTCTTTGCCTTTCCATATAAAAATCTGGCGCATTGAGATTTATATCCAATTCGGTATATGCATGCAAATACATGAACTGTGTTGTTTTGTCTAGACCAACAGCTGAATATTTAATGCCAACAGGAAGAACTAAATCCTTACTTTATGAATACATAAACTGAGAGCTTTCCGAATTCGACTATGCCGTCACTTATTCAATATTTCAATGTTTACTCTGTACGACGGTTTCCCCATTTTCCATTATTTGCTTGATTCTCGCCTTAATCGATTCGTGATTTATTAAGTTTATTGTTGTTTGCCCTTAAAACCCATCAGCTTAATGTGGGTCGCGACGAAGCTCCTACAAAATTAATTTGCCAGACATTCCAGAAAAGACTGTTTGCAGAAATAGATAGCTTATAGTTGAAATTATGTTCGCTCTAAATTTCTAGGTATACCCTAAGGTTAGATGTCTCCAAAGACAAAAAAATATATATTTATTTAGAGAAGAAACGCTCGAAGACGTCAATCACACCTGACGAGAAACTCTTCCAGAGAAGTGGTACGAAAAAGGAAGAAATGCAGTCAATGTGAAAGAGCACAGTAACCATAACAGAGACAAGACTCCTTCGAAGCGAAAATGGTACAAAAAAGGTGATGAAGGGATGCTTTCAATACAAAAAAGTTCAGTATTTCAATATGTCAACCATTCCAAAGGCGAAACTATTCCGAAATTGCACAAAGAGAAGATAGTCAAGATAGAAGAGATACACTCACAATCAGTATGTCGAACATTCCAAAAGCAAAACTGCTCTGCATAGGTTATGGAATGAAAATCAAAATTTAAGACACTGAACTCTCTTCTGATTAGAAATGTGTTGCCTGTCATATGATTGACCTTTTGAGTTACCGTGTTCTTTTTGTCTTCATTATCTTATCTTTTGTGGCGTTTAGAAAGTTTCTTTAAATTTCAAAATCGAAATTGAAAATTCTCCGTCAAAAGTCACTGTTATTAAAAAAAATATTCAAAATTTGAATTTGTAATAATTTCTTTAAAAACAACTTCAATTGGAGGTCGTAGTTCCGGAAATAAAAGCCAATATTTAGTAGATGGTAGACTGGAGCTTTCGCAGAGACACTACCACCTCATGTGTCACTAGGGGCGGTAAAATGATCTTGCATGATATATCCGTTAGAGTTCCACCGAAACTAGAGTTTTGGCCAAAACCGAAAACTAAACCGAATTTCGGCTTCCACTCTGATTTTGGTGAAATCGCAACAAAAATTTATTAAATTTGGATTCATATACAAGTACAAACAAACACAAAAGGAACCAATAATAACCAGCAACGATTTAAATGTTTAGCTAATAGTTTACTAGCTAGCTTAGATATTATCTTCACTGAGTAGTCAAATATTTAAATAAAAAAATATCTTATATTCAGAGACATATTATCAAGTGAAGTTAACAAAACCAAAAAAATTTCTAGTAATTTCACAAAATTTCGATTTGTTTAAATTAAATTTTGAATTTAAACCTTTAATTTCAAAAAAGGGAAAATTTTAGAAATCAACATTTAAATTCTTAAAAAAAGAGGCAAAGATTTCGAGTTTGAAGTCGAAACTTTAGAAAGTATTGTTACGGGCTTTATCGGTTTGAATTGATTCACACGTGAATTGAAAATAATACCCACTTTATTACTAAGCTAAACTTGGATCACCACAATTGGACAATTAACTCACTTATTATTGACTTCTACTAACTTACTAATTACACTGACTCTAACTGACTGACTCGAGGGACAGCTGACCGCCTTATATAGTTTTGGCGTCCAGGCTCTAGAACAATCCGGCAGATAAGGCTTATCGTTTGCCGAAATTTCGGGACTGCTTCGTTATCGCGGTCGCTTTCCCCTTATCAGATCATTCTAGAAACTTTTCTTATGTACTAAATTCTACAATTCTATTCCTAATTTTATTCCATCTATTTACATTGCATTACAGTATATAACCAGTTACCGAACTTTTCAAAAGTAATTAAAGTTATAAAAAATGCATTAATTAATGAGGCTTTTCTCAAAATTTCGAATTGTTCTACAAAATTTAAGATTTCGAAGAAACTAACTCGAGTTAATCAAAATAAACACATTTACCTTAAATCTATGTCAAAGTTCGAATGCCATGAATGAAGGAGCCGTTCCGAAAAGGTAAAACAATCGAATTTTAGCAAAATGGACGCATCTGAGTACAAATATCTGGAGGAATTATCTCCGACAGACAATATGGTTTTAGACAACAACGTTCCACTGGCGATCTACTGGCATATGTTACTCATATCTGCAACTCAGCTATGGAAAAGCATGGTGAGGCTAAGATTGTGACATTGGATATCTCAAAGGCTTTCGACAGAGTCTGGCACCGATCTCTTCTCCCCAAAATAACATCTTATGGTCTTCCTCCTGGACTCTGTCATTTGATATCCAATTTTCTCGCTGACAGATCTCTTCAGCTCGTCGTCAATGGCATCTCATTCGAGACATTTGCGATTAACGCAGGGGTGCCTCAGGGGTCTGTTCTCCTACTCGATTTCTGTTACACATAAACGATCTCTTAGGTACAACTTCCAATCCTATATACAGCTACGTAGATGATAGTAACCTTGTGTCATCTTTTTTCACCGACAAACCATTATCTAGCGCTGCTTTAGTTCGACTAAGGGAACAGCAGATGCAGACGATTAATCGGGATCTCGAGGTTATTCTGGAATGAGGTAAGAACAACTTGGTCGACTTCAACGTTTCAAAAACTCAGGCCGCGGTTTTCTCTAAGAAAACATCAAGGAATAATGCAACAAACATATTCATGGACGATAAAATCCTTCCTATGAGATCTAATCTGTCTATCCTGGAAGGAGTGCGAGCACTAACTTTTCTTGAGATGACCATGTGCCCGACATTGCCAAGTTCATCTCTCAGAAACTAGGCTTTCTCCTTAGGGCTAAAAATACTTCACATCTGATCAGCTGCTCACTCTATACAATTTTTTTTAAGAAAACATCAAGGGATAATGCAACAAACATACTGATGGACGGTTAAATCCTTCCCATGGGATCTAATCCTAGGAGTGAATGCGAGCACTAACTTCTCTTGGGACGATCATTTGCGCGCCATTGCCAAATCCGCCTCTCAGAAGCTAGGCTTTCTTTTTAGAGCTAAAAAGTACTTCACATCTCATCATCTATTAACACTATACAAAGCTCAGGTTAGGGCAACACTTGTCAATAGTGTGCTCATGTTTGGAGTTCAGCCCCAAAACACACTTTAGCTCTCTTGGATTCAATTCAAAGAAGAGCGATTCGCTCAATTGATAACGAGAGTCTGACCGATTCTTTTGAAACACTACATCACAGGCGTATGGCTGGTGCCTTGTCTCTTTTTTACAAGTACTATCGTGGAAGATACTCGCAGGAACTAATAGGATTGATCCCCCCAAGGGCAAGATTCTTGAGGCGTACTAGACAGTCGGAGACAGCAAATTCTTGTGCGGTCCAGCTTGACATAGTGAGGACTTCTGTCTACGGAGACTCTTTTTTTCTATAGAACTTCCAAGTTATGGAACTTGTTACCGAAAAGAATTTTCTCCAAAAATTACAACCTATCCTTGTTTAAGAAGGCGGTTCACCGCTATCTATCCTTGTTTCCGCATCCTACTCACAGTGCTTTGAAAGCATAATGGGGTTACTCTTTGGGACTGGATTAAACTTTAAAAAAAAATATATGTACACTGTTCTAATGTTGTTATATGTTACTGTCATACACACCCCTGATTATGTAATATCACTCGTTGCGTCTTGCAATTGTCATATTATCAAGCCATACGATAAATTAATAGAGGCTTATTGGCCTGTAATTTTGGGAAAACTTTCCAAGTTATCTGATTTGGAAATGAAGATAACGTTTGCAGACTTCCACCTTGTGGGAAAATGACGGTTTTTAAGCAATTGAATTGACTACGCCTTCAAAGTATTTGACCGCTTGACCAGGAAGATTCTACAGAGTTATGTCCGGATTCCATCAGGACCTGAAGCTTTCTTGACGTTTAGCTTTTAGAGATAGCTTTGAATTTCATACGTGTCGGTTATTCCAAAGTTTGTCTGGCTCTTCTTCCAGAAACTCTTGGGCCTCTTGCTCCTCTTCCTCGACGAAATTTAAGTCCACTACATAAGCATAGCCTGGTAGTGTCTTTCAAAGGCCTCAGCGATTACTGCGGCTGTATCCCGATCTGAGTAAACCATTTTTTTGAGATCCGTGCTTCAAGGGGATGGGTTTCTTATCCTTTCTTAGAGCTTTGGCTGTAGGGCAGAAGTCTGAGGAGTTTTCGAGGTTACAGCTTCTTAGGTGTTCATGAAACTTAGAAATTTTATGCTCTCTAATTTCATACCCTAGATCATGGATGAGTCTGTTCACTTTCGTCTTACCTGCCTGCAGATTGGTTCATCTTGCTCTCTTCCTAGCACGATTTTGCCTTCTGATCAATTCCACCAAGTGAGTTGACAGTGATTCCCTACCTTCTCTACGCCGGAAAGTTTTGACCCCTGCCAAAATGGAATAGTGTTACCGAGTCAAGCCAAGGAAATGTCATCATAAGGGCTGATCTCTCCAGGATTTTTCTAGTTTGTTACTAGATACTCCCCGAACATTGTCCAGTTGGTTTTCTTGCAGGTTTCGGGAGGTTAAGTCCGTGATCAACTCTGATGTTCATTAACACTGGGTTGTTGTCTGAGCTGAGCTCACTGACAGATGTTAGCTCAACAGTGATTTGAATATCTTTCGTCAGTGCCACGTCCACGATGTTTGGCAATCCTGTGGTGTAGTGATGATGGTTAGATTCTCCTGGAGTCATTAGATCGATGCCGTTCTGTGTTATTAACCTTTGAAGTGTCCTCCAGTTTTGGTTGGTTCTTTGGCTGCCCCACTCGGGGCCAGTCTCTGGTTACACTAAGATAGTTATTGCTTACTTCGATGGTCATTAACACTGGGTTGTTGTCTGAGCTGAGCTCACTGACAGATGTTAACTCAACAGTATATTGAACATCCTTCATCAGTGCCATGTCCACGATGTTTGTCAATCCTGTGCTGTAGTGATGATGGGTAGATTCTTCTGGAGCCATTACATCGATGCCGTTCTGTGATATTAACCTTTGAAGTGTCCTGCCGTTTCGGTTGGTTCTTTGGCTGCCCCACTTGGGGCAGGTTTCTGGTTACAATAAGATAGTTATTGCTTATTTCGAAGATGGTCATAAACACTGGGTTGTTGTCTGGGCTGAGCTCACTGACAGATGTTAGCTCACTGACAGATGTTAGCTCAACAGTATATTGAACATCCTTCATCAGTGTGACGTGCAGGATGTCTGGCAATCCTGTAGTGTAGTGATAATGGATAGGTTTTTCTTGTGCACATTGATTCCGTTCTGTGATATGAACCTTTGAAGTGTCCTGCCGTTTTGGTTGTTTTTTTGGCTGCCTCATTCGAAATTTTTGGAATTAAGGTCGTCAACTACAATAACATTAATATTTTTTACTTCGAAGGTGCCAAATCTGCCTTTGTGAAAATGTTCGATTTGGAATAGCAGGACAAAAGCATCAGGAGTCCCTGCAATATTTGCACTGTTTTTTCGGTTTCTTCCAGCCTATGCAAGTCCGCTATGCTTACAGCAAAATGGTTTATACTTCTACTTACATAGATACCTACTACATAGGTACCTATTACTGTTTACATAGTGTCTCCTCCTGGGCCTAATTCTGTTTTTGAGATGAAGAACAGATCCTCGGATTTTGATATCCTGGATCCTGCTCCTTAACTTGATCAACAAGCTCAAGTCGTTTTTTTGCAAAAGCTTCCAGTTCGGGTGTGTCTCCTATGAGTCCGCTGAAGATCGCCTTGATTTGCTATGGGTTGTTTCGACGAGTAGGGCTTCCTTCGTTTACTTTGCTTTGCTGGCGTCTATCCATTAGTGTTTTGAGCTAAGGATCATAATGAAGACGACGACTTCTTGGCTAATTCCAGCTTTGGAGACTGCTCTCACCTACTACTTGGTTTGTTTTCACCAAAGTCTTCGTTTGTACTGTCCCCTTCTTGGAGCTACCTGCAAGTAGGGATGCACAAAATTTTTCAAACATCGATACTGTATTGATGTATAGAAAAAGAATAATCGATATATCGAAAAAGATACATCGATATGTTTGATACATCGCTAAATTTATTCGATATCCGATGTATCATATAAATCTAATGCCACACAGCAGGACTTTTTAACCAGCGAGGCGCGCTTCTCATAATTTCGCTCTTTCCAAATTCCTACTACCTAAAGCAAATTTGTGCTTATTTAAAATTTTTGACTTTTTTAAAATTTTGAATTTTTCAAAATTCGACATTTATTAAAAAACTTTTGCTTTTCTTTAAAACTTCATTTTTTTTTTATTAAACTACAAAATTGCAACTATTTATGAAAATTTTAGTTTTTAAGCTTTAATTTTTTTGAAAATGTCAGATCTTGGGAACTTGTCAGGCCTCTGAAAGCGTTACAGATACCGGTTGTGTGGTGGAACATCCTCTGTACATAGCTGCATGGGCGCCCTTGCAGTTGGCACATTTAAGGGGTTTGTCCTTGGGACGTTTGCAATCCTTGCTAAGTTGCTTTCCAGCACACTTCACGTAGACTACGTGGGTTTGGCAATTCCTTTGTCCGTAGTTGAAACATTGACATTTGTGGCATTGCTTAACCGGGTTACTAGCTTTAAGGATCTCCTCCTGAATATCCAGATCCATTAGGCATTCCAGTTTAAAGATTCTGTCTTCTCCATTCTGCAGCTTCGCAAACATCATGCTGTGTGGCTTTTTGGTCAATGAGTTCTTTATTCTCTTAACGTTGATCACTTTGAATTTCTCTTCTTCTAGAGTGTTCTTGAAATATTTCTTGGACATATCATTCTGAACTTTTCTAACGACTATCTTGATGCTTCTTTCTTCCTGGAGTACGTAGAAGCGTTTTTCTTTACCTTTCTTTTTCTGTAACACTTTCTTTTCTTTTCTTTTCTTTTCTTTTCTATTCTTTTCTTTTCTTTTCTTTTCTTTTCCTTTCTTTTCTTTTCTTTTCTTTTCTTTTCTTTTCTTTTCTTTTCTTTTCTTTTCTTTTCTTTTCTTTTCTTCTCTTCTCTTTTCTTTCCTTTTCTTTCCTTTTCTTTTCTTTTCATTTCTTTTTCTGTAATGACTTCATAGACCTCGTCAGGTCTTTGAAGGCATTACAGATGCCGGTTGTATGGCGGAAAGGTGGGACAACCTCTGTGCATAACTGCGCCCTTGCAGTAGGCACATTTAAGGGGTTTGCCCTTGGGACGTTTGCAATCTTTGCTAAGTTGCTTTCCAGCACACTTCACGTAGACTACTTCGGTTTGGTAATTCTTAACCTGGTTACTAGCTCTAAGGATCTTCTCCTGAATATCCAGATCCATTAGACATTCGAGTTTAAAGATTCTGTCTTCGCCATTATGCAAACATCATGTTGGGTGACTTTTTGGTCAATGAGTTCTTCATTCTCTTAACGTTGATCATTTTGAATTTCTATTCTTCTAGAGTGTTCTTGCAGTATTTCTTGGAGGTATCATTCGGAGCTCTTCTGACGACTTTCTTGATGCTTCTTTCTTCCGGGAGCACGTAGGAGCGATTCGGCCCTTTTTTTCTTAACTTTTCTTTTTCTGTAACGACCTTTCTTTTCTTTTCATTTTTTCTTTTCTTTTCTTTTCTTTTCTTTTCTTTTCTTTTCTTTTCTTTTCTTTTCTTCTTTTCTTTTCGTTTATTTTCTTTTCTTTTTTTTCCTTTTCTTTTCTTTTAATTTCTGTAACGATTTCAGAGACCTTGTCAGGTCTTTGAAGGCGTTACAGATACCGGTTGTATGGCAGAAAGCTGGGACAACCTCTGGACATAACCAATAATATTAAACCAAACAAATTTAGAATATGTCAATGAGATCAAATACTTAGGTATTATTATAGATTCATCCCTGAACTTTAAAAATCATGCTAAGACTACTATTGATAAACTTTCATCTAGAGTTAAATATTTTTGGCGTATTTGTCAATCTTTAAATCTTCCTGCTAGAATTGACCTCTATAAGTCATGGATTGCCCCTTTATTCATCTATTGCCCAACAATTACGCATTATTTCACTAAGAACTCTTAAATAAACTACAACTATTACAAAATAGAGCATTAAGAATCATTTTGCGATGCAATAATCATGTTAGTGTTAACTTCATGCTTGAATGTCTCCAGTTCTTGTCCGTAAAACAATATCTGTTCTATCTTAACATGTGCTTTATTTTTAAAATAACTAAAAACCTTTTGCCGAATTATTTAAAAATTTGTTTAATCAATGTTAGAGACATTCACAACCATGATACCCGCAACACAACAAATTTTTATATAAACACAGTTAAAAAGCAAAGTACCAAAAGATCACTATTTTTTGATGGTTTATGTGAATTCAACAACTTACCTGTTGCAATAAAAAATTCTAATTCCCTCTATCAATTTAAGAGTCTTTTACGAAAAATTATCCCTAGAAAATAGATTTGAAATTTTATATATGTGTATTTTTTTTTTAATATGTTAGATTAATTTATTGTCATTTTGTCATAATATGTATCTATTTATTATTAATATTATTATTATTGTTACCATTCTTTTATGAATCATTTGTAATTAATATGTATTTTATACATTTAAAATAAATTACTACTACTACTACAACTCCATAGGCGCCCTTGCAGTTGGCACATTTAAAGGGTTTATCCTTGGGCCGTTTGCAATCTTTGCTAAGTTGATTTTCAGCACACTTCACGTAGATTACTTCGGCTTGGCAATTCCTTTGTCCATAGTTGAAACGTTGACATTTGTGGCATTGCTTAACCTAGTTACTAGCTCTAAAGATCTTCTCCTGA
Source organism: Dastarcus helophoroides (assembly GCA_028583605.1). Taxonomy (NCBI): domain Eukaryota; kingdom Metazoa; phylum Arthropoda; class Insecta; order Coleoptera; family Bothrideridae; genus Dastarcus; species Dastarcus helophoroides. The sequence continues at coordinate 13,655,641 of CM053329.1, forward strand.
ATATCCAGATCCATTAGATATTCGAATTTAAAAATTCTGTCTTCGCCATTCTGCAGCTTCGCAAACATCATGTTGTGTGGCTTTTTGGTCAATGAGTTCTTCATTTTCTTAACGTTGATCACTTTGAATTTCTCTTCTTGTAGAGTGTTCTTGAAGTATTTCTTGAAGGTATTATTCGAAGCTCTTCTGACGACTGTCTTGATGCCTTTCTTCCGGGAGCACGTAGGAGCGATTCGGCCCTTTTTTCTTTACCTTTCTTTTTCTGTAACGACTTTTCTTTTCTTTTCTTTTCTTTTCTTTTCTTTTCTTTTCTTTTCTTTTCTTTTCTTTTCTTTTCTTTTCTTTTCTTTTCTTTTCTTTTCTTTTCTTTTCTTTTCTTTTCTTTTCTTTTCTTTTCTTTTCTTTTCTTTTCTTTTTATTTCTTTTTCTGTAACGACTTCAGAGACCTTGTCAGGTCTTTGAAGGCGTTTACAGATACCGGTTGTATGGCGGAAAGGTGGGACAACCTCTGTACATAGCTGCATGGGCGCCCTTGTAGTTGGCACATTTAAGGGGTTTGTCCTTGAATCGTTTGCAATCTTTGCTAAGCTGCTTTTCAGCACACTTCACGTAGACTACTTTGGTTTGGGAATTCCTTTGACCGTAGTTGAAACTTTGACGTTTGTGGCATTGCTTAACCTGGTTACTTGATCTAAGGATCTTCTCCTAAATATCCAGACCATGAGACATTCGAGTTTAAAGATTCTATCTTCGCCATTCTGCAGCTTCGCAAACATCATGCTATGTGGCTTTTTGGTCAATGAGTTCTTCATTCTCTTAACGTTGATCACTTTGAATTCCTCTTCTTCTAGAGTGTTCTTGAAGTATTTCTTGGAGGTATCATTCGGAGCTCTTCTGACGACTGTCTTGATGCGTCTTTCCTCCGGGAGCACGTAGGAGCGATTCGGCCTTTTTTTCTTTACCTTTCTTTTTCTGTAACGACTTTTCTATTCTTTTTATTTTCTTTTCCTTTCTTTTCTTTTCTTTTCTTTTCTTTTCTTTTCTTTTCTTTTCTTTGCTTTTCTTTTCTTTTCTTTTTTCTTTTCTTTTCTTTTCTTTTTTTCTTTTCTTTCCTTTGCTTTTCTTTTCTCTCCTTTTCTTTTCTTTTTTTCTTTCTTTTCATTTCTTTTTCTGTAACGACTTCAGAGACCTTGTCAGGTCTTTGAAGGCGTTTACAGATACCAGTTGTATGGCAGAAAGGTGGGACAACCTCTGTACATAACTGCATGGGCACCCTTGCAGTTGGCGCATTGAAGGGGTTTGTCCTTGAGTCGTTTGCAATCTTTGCTAAGTTGCTTTCCAGCACACTTCACGTAGACTACTTCGGCTTGGCAATTCCCTTGTCCGTAGTTGAAATGTTGACATTTGTGGCATTGCTTAACCTGGTTACTAGCTCTAAGGATCTTCTCCTGAATATCCAGATCCATTAGACACTCGAGTTTAAAGATTCTGTCTTCGCCATTCTGCAGCTTCGCAACAATCACGTTGTGTGGCTTTTTGGTCAATGAGTTCTTCATTCTCTTAACGTTAATCACTTTGAATTTCTCTTCTTCTAGAGTGTTCTTGAAGTATTTCTTGGAGGTATCATTCTTTTCTTTTCTTTCCTTTTCTTTTCTTTTCCTTTCTTTTCTTTTCATTTCTTTTTCTGTAACGACTTCAGAGACCTTGTCATGTCTTTGATGGGGTTTACAGATACCGGTTGTTTGGCGGAAAGGTGGGACAACCTCTGTACATAACTGCATTGGCAGCCTTGCAGTTTAATTTAAGGGGTTTGTCCTTGAGTCGTTTGCAACCTTTGCTAAATTGCTTTCCAGCACACTTCACGTAGACTACTTCGGCTTGACAATTCCGTTGACCTTTGTGGCATTGCTTCACCTGCTAGCTCCAAGGATCTTTTCCTGAATATCCAGATTCATTAGACTTTTGAGTTCAAAGATTCTGCAGCTTCGCAAACATTATGTTGTGTGCCTTCTTGGTAAATGAGTTCTTCATTCTTTTAACGTTGATCACTTTGAATTCCTCTTCTTCTAGGGCGTTCTTGAACTATTTCTTGGAGATATCATTCGGAGCTCTTCTGACGACTGTCTTGACGCTTGTTTCTTCCGGGAGCACGTAGGAGCAATTCGGCTCTTTTTCTTCTTTACATTTCTTTTTTTTTCTTTTCTTTTTTCTTTTCTTTTCTTGTCTTTCCTTTTCTTTTCTTTTTTTCTTTTTTTTCTTTTCTTGTCTTTTCTTGTCTTTTCTTTTCTTTTTCTCTTCTTTTTCTGTAACGAATTCAGTGATTTTGTTAGGTCTCTGAAGTCGTTTCAGATGCCGGTTGTATCCTTATTCCTTTGTAAACGCACTTGGCTTTTGTGAAAGCAATTGTCCTGGAATACATTAACGAGGTAGAGGACTTCCACTCACCTGCATCCTTAATGATAATAGGTGGAATCCTTGCGTCGATGGGGACTCTCGTTTGAGTCTCCTTTCCTTGGAATTTCTTGAGGATTGCCTGCGCCGGATTTTGTGTCTCCTTTCCTTGAGATGAAAACCCTGAAATAGACAGTTCTAAAATTGCATCTCTTGGTTTTTTTAGGCACATTGATATCAAAGTAACCAACATAAACTAACCTACAAAATAATTTGAGCCTTGATATACAAACAATATTTTGGTGATTGTTTGCACTCTACTTAACTCCTTATATTTTCTAAGACATATATTTAGAGCAATTATTCATCATAGTATTATTCTTCCATACTTAAGACTGTAACACAATAATTGGAAATAAGTAGACTGATAAGATACTTTTACGGGACAGGATTCTCCCGGCGCATCCACCAAATATAATTGAAATCTGTTTTACTGGTAAAATTCGTTGGAATATCGAAGATATTAATAATCCTGTTTCCTCTCAAAAAAAATTAAAAGAACAATACATAAAGCTCGACATTGTAAGTGATTTGCTGGAAAAAGGCGTAATATTTTAAATAAAATTGCGAAGGGCGTATCAAAGAATTAACTGGCTTTGTTAAAGTGAGAAAGAAGCGCGGTTAGACTTGCTAATGAGTTGAAAATAAAGGAGAGAAAGCTGGAACTTGGCAGGACACCGACATCCTCCAGGATCCTGACAACATATAAATTAACTCGAAGCACGAGGGAGAAATTATCCGCTTTGTTAGAAAGCAACGGACAAATAATTGCCTCCAACTCTCAAATATTGCTTTTTTAGTATCTTTTTGTGTGACGAGATATCCATACAAAGAAATGACTATTATCAGACGATAACCTCAGAATTAGACAGATATTCTAACTAATTGATAATTATTGATCGCTTTGCAACTCATTTATAATTGAATTCTTTTCCTAGGTCAACCATGAATAAATAATAACATTTCATTTAACCGTTGGTATTACTCGTCTTTAGAATATTTGTTCAATCGATTCCTCCTTCAGTAACTAGTCTAATATAATCGACGTAATTAATTTTTTTACAACTCGTCAATAAAGACGCTTCAAGTTGTTTGTGGGGCGGCGCAAAAAGTAAAAGGTCCTGGCCTGCTTTTTGCGGATAACACCCCCGCGGCGGGCAGTCTTTGTCGCTGTTTATCCTGGTATCTGGTACAATAATTGGTTGCGCAGAGCTCTTCAAGCTCGTTCACCACGTTTACACACCGCTACCCGACTCACTCGACACCGACCGTCTATTTGTTCTCCGTCATATTGCTTTCAAAGATACATACATCTCGCAATGTCATGTTCGTCTTCTATCTCTCCGACTTGGAAAACCTCCAACCAATTTAGAACAAACAAAACACGACCATCTCCATCAGTTGGATATATCTCCTTCTCCCCATTCCACACCGATTAAGTAATGAATTTGCTTGATAGCAAAATCAATGAAACAATCTAGAATTTCGCTCTGAAGCATTCATTTTATTTTCTTCACATGATGCTGAACTATAAGTCAATAGAATAAATAGAATAAACAATTGAATCTTGACAATAAAAACATTAAAATACAAAACTTCTCCCCTGAAACCAAAAAAGATTAAAAAACACAACAAAAGTTGCTCTAACGCGTTTCGATAGCCAAGCTATCATCTTCAGAGAGGTGATAGCTTAACTATCGAAACGCGTTAGAGCAACTTTTGTTGTGATTTTTAATCTTTCTAGGTTTTAAGGGACAAGATTTGTATTTCAATTTTTTACTTTAGGTACCCCCACAATTTAACTGTTTTCTTCTTCTCTAGGAAATTTCAACTTTTTTTAAAGTTCTCGAATTTTTCTCGAAGTCACAAAATTCCACTTTTTCTAAAATTTTCAAATTTTTAAATTCTATCTCGAAATTTGTATTTATTTTAAAGTGTTTTCTATAAATTCGTGTTTGTTTCGAATTTCTTCATTTTTCTCAAAATTTGACTTTTTCCGAGAAATTTTGAATTTGTTATAGAACTTTTGAGTGGTTTTGAAGGATTCTATTTTCTTTAAATCCAATTTATTTCGAGATTTATTAATTTGTCTCGAAATTTTTACTTTTACTTTGATTTTTTACTTTATTCTCAAAAGTTAACTTTCTTCTTCTCTGGGAAATTTTGACTTTTTTTAAGGCTCAGCACTTTTCACAAATTACACTTTTTCTAAAAATTTTATGTTTTCAAATTCATCTTGGTCTTGAAATTTCAGTTTATTCTAAAGTTTTCTCTGAAAATTCTTTATAAATTGTTTTTTTGCATTTCTTTATTTTTCTCAAAATTTGACTTTTGCCGAGAAATTTCGAATTTTTTATGGAATTTTCGGGTGTTTTTCAAACTTTTGATATTCGATTTTTTTAGACATTTATTCATTTTTCTCTAAATCTTTACTTTTTCCTTCAAACTTTTTTAGTTTACTCTCAAAATTTAACTGTTTCTTCTTCTGGGGGAAATTTCAACTCTTGTGAAGTTCGACAATTTTCTCAAAGTCTTCAGTTTAAAAATTTGTCTTTCCAAATTTTACGATTTTTTACAAGGTTCCACTTTTCCTCAAAATTTAAAATTTTCAAAGTAATTTTGTTCTAGACCCTTCAATTTATTCTGAACTTCGGGGTTTGTTTTTAAATTTGACTTCATTTGGAAGCGACTTTTTCTTTTCTTTTTTTTTGTCGAATTTCTTCATTTTTCTCAAAGTTTGGCTTTTTCTGGAAATTTCAGCTTCTATCTTCAACTTGAATATTGTCTATTTCTGGAAATTTGTTTTTCTTACTCAAAATTAGTTCGAAATTGTACCAAAAATTATGTTTTGGAAGATTTTACTCTTCTCCAAATTCGCCCTTTTCTGGAATTTTCGTCACTTTTCTCATAATTTGTTTCTGTCGAAATCACGTCAAAACTGTAATAAAAAATTTCTTGTCAAATTTCAACTATTTACAAAATTTCAAGATTATGTTTGTAAGTTTTTTTTACCGACATTTCTTTATTTTTCTAAAAAATAAACTTTCAGAAAGTGCAACTTTTATTTTGAAGTTTGTAATTTTCTGTTTCCGGATTTTTTTATTTAATCAAAATTAAACATATTTCTTGGAAAATTTCGTTTCTTTCCCAAATTCGTCCTTTTCTAAAAATTTCGTCCTTTCTTCTCAAATTCATTTATTTTCTTGAAACTGTAAAGTTGTAATAAAAAATATTTTGTAGGAAATTTCAACTTCTTTCGGGAAATTTCAAGGTTACATTAAAATTTACAAACAAAATAAAAATCCTGAGGATGCTTTCTCAAATCTTTTTCTTTTTTTTTAAATTATGTCGAAATATTAATAATAACAGATATTTTTGATTTTAAGTAACTTTGAAATACAAATCTTGTTTCCTGAAACCAAGAAAGATTAAAAAACACAACAAAGGTTGCGCTAATGCGTTTCGGCAGCCAAGCTATCATCTGCAGAGAGATAGAGATAGTGTATCTCTCTGAAAATGATAGCTTGGCTGTCGAAACGCGTTAGAGCAACATTTGTTGTGTTTTTTAATCTATTTTCAGGGGACAAAATTTGTAATTCAATTTTTGAAGATACCCAAGAACCAAGTTCCACCAAAATTAGGTAACTTTAAATTTTTATTTTTCATGGTGGACTCTTCTTTGTCGGATTATACTTATTAATAATCGCAACAATATTAAATAAAATTAATAAACTTTAAATTTTTACTCTAAAAATTTCATGTTTAGATTTTAAATTCGAAACTTATTTTAATTTCAACTGTTTTTGAAACTTTTCAGCGTAAATTTGAAAAATACACCACGTTTAAATGTCAGCTTTAAAGCGTCAGATTCTTCAAAAGAAATCGAAATTTTCAGGACAAAGCAAATTTTTCAAAAAGTGGAATTTACAAAATTTAAAAATTTGAGAATAAGTCCTTTGAAAAAAAATGTTTGAACTTTAAAAAAATTTCGAAATTTTGAAGAAGAAAATCAAACCTTCGAATCAAAGTCGCAATTTTCATGATAAAAAGGTCAACATTTTTAAAAAACTTCGAATTTGCGAAATTCTAAGATTCGAGAAAAAGTCAACATTTTGAAAAAAGGTCGAAATTTTGATGATCGTTTTCAGAAAATATGGAAATTTTCGGAAAAATCGAAATTTTCAAAAAAAATGGTTAAGATTTGGAAGTAATTTAACCTTTGAAAAATGTCGAAATTTTCAAAGGCAGAGTTTTTTAAAAAAAAGAGTCAAATTTACATGTCTTGACTTCGAAAAGGTCAAAGATTTTGAAAAAAAAAAGATTTAAATTTTTCGAAGAAATCAAAACTTTGAGAAATAACTAAAATTTTGAAAAACGGTCGAAATTTAAAAAGCAATGGAAATTGTGAAAATTTAGAATTTAAAAAAAGGTTTTTAAAATAATCAAATTTGCAAAAAAAGGTAATTTTGAAAGAGTTGACTTATCTGAGAAATTTATAATTTTTATCGAACTTTTGAAATTTTCGAGCGTTTTTAATAGTTCCACTTTTTTAAATTCAATTTTTTTTCTAGTTTGTTACTTTTCCATGATTATTTTTTACTTTATTTTCAAAATGTAACTGTGTGCTTCTCTGGAAATTTCCAATTTTTTTAAAGTTCGACAATTTTTTGGAAACTTCAGTTTACTTCCAAAGTGTTTTTAAAATTTTTTTATAATTTTTTTTTGAAATTTCTTCATTTTTCTCAAAATTTGACTTTTCTCCGAGAAATTTTTTACCGAGTTTTCTAGCATTTTTCGAAGCTGATACTTTTTTTTTAATTCAATTTTTTTTCAAGGTTTTATCATTTTTCTCAAAATTTTTATTTTTTCCTTAACACTTCTTACTTCACTCTTTATTTTCTTTTCTGAAGCACATACGATTTTCTAGAAAACTTCCAGTTTATATTCAATATTAGTAAATTTGTAAAAATTTTGAATTTTATTTTTTTCGAATTTAAAAAAAATATTTCCAGTTGAAGATCGTTAAGAAAAAGGTAAAAAAAACTGGAAATTTAATATATAAGGAAGGTCCCAACATTTCCGTTTTAATCAGAATATTTTGATTTTTAGCTGGAATTTCAACTTTTTTTTCAAAATTTCCTTCGAAATTTGAACATAATCAGAAAGCTCACGAAGAGAGAAAGAGAGGAGGGGCAAAGGGGGCAAATGCCCTAGGGCCCGCGCTTCATAGAAACCCGGTGAGTTGCCATTTTGATAGTTCGTAAATCAAAAAAAAATGTTGTAGCCTTTTTGTCAACATTTTTAAGTTTCGTGTTTAGATTCAAAAATTATTTTAATGTACACTTTTTAAACTTTTCAGTTTAAATTTGAAAAATAATCCATTTTAAAATGCCATTTTAAATTGCCAGATTTAAATTCACAATTTAAAACATCAGATTCTTAAAAAAAATCGAAATTTTCCGGAGAAAGCGAATTTTTCAAAGAGTCTTTACAAAATTTTAAAGATTTTAAAAAAGGTCGAAATTTTGAAAAATAAATCAAAACTTTCAAGCGGAAACTTTGAAGATAAGAGATCGAAATTTTCAAAAATTCAAAGATTCGAGAAAAAGTCAAAATTTCGATGAAAGGTAAAAATTTTTAAAAAATTCGAAATTTTGAAAAAGCTCGAAATTTTGGAAAAAAAAACATTTAATCTTCAAGGCGAAGTCGAAATTTCGATGATAACAGGTTGACATTTTCAAAAAACGTAGAAAATCTGAGAAAAAACGAAAATAAAAAAGCGTAAACTTGGAAAAAATCCAAGCTTTGAAGAATGTCAAAATTTTAAAAAAGAAAGTAAAAAAAGACTCAAATTTTTAAAGAAAATTCGATTAGGATTCTTGAAAAAAATCAAAACTTTGCAGAAATTTTGAAGAAAGGTCGAAATTTAAAAAAAATGGATAGTTTGCAAAAATTTAGACATTTTCAAAAAAGGAGGTTAATTTTGAATGAGTCGGAGAAAGCGACTTTTTCTTTTCTTTTTTTGTCGAATTTCTTCATTTTTCTCAAAATTTGACTTTTTCTGGAAATTTCAGCTTCTATCTTCAACTTGAATATTAACTATTTCTGGAAATTTGTTTTTTTACTCAAAATTAGTTCGAAATGGTACCAAAAAATATTTGACTCTTCTCCAAATTCGTCCTCTTCTGAAAATTTCGTCACTGTTCTCATAATTTGTTTCTGTCGAAATCATGTCAAAACTGCAGTAAAAAATCTCTTGTCCAATTTCAACTATTTACAAAACTTCAAAATTATGTTTTTAAGTTTTTTTTACCAACATTTCTTTATTTTTCTAAAAAGTAGACTTTTAGAAAAGGTTGAAATTTCGTCAGAGAATTTGAAATTTTCAGAAAAATTACAAATTAACACAAAAGTCAAAGTTTCCAAAAAAAGCCAAAATTTTTGAAAAAACGCGAAATTGCAAAAAAGTTTAAATTCTCAAAATGAATCAAGTTTTGGAAAAGGTGCAAATTTTGAAAAGAAATTTGAACATTTGAAATTCGCGATTTTCAAAATAAAATAATTCGAGAAAAAGTCAAAATTTAATAAGTCATCTAATTTTGGTCTTTTTTTTTTCATTTCCTATTCTATGTAAAATAAACTAACCTCTTATTTTGTTAACTGTCATGAGGTGACATTTTAAATAAATTTAAATATCACTTAATCACATTTCAAAAACTGTTTCAGAATATTGTTAACAAATAATAAAAATTTAAATATTTTCAAACTGGGCCGAAGAAATTTAAATAAAAGTAATAAACAAAAAGTCAAAAAGTCAGATTTTTCAAAAATGTCGTCATTTTCAGAAAGCCCAAGGACCAGTCCGTTCCACCAAAATAAACTTTGAATGAAAAGATTGAATGAAAAATTCGCCCATTTTTAGACGACTGTAACTCGAAGCAAAATGGTCATAGAGAATAACAAAAATATGCAAATTAAAGCTCCAAGATTCTAATTTTCAGATTTTGGGTTCAAATTGTTTTGGGGTCAGCAGTTTTTAACTAATCATAATGTTGCGCGTTATCGGTTCGAAAATTAAAACTTCGTGAATTGTAACTACTTTATTTCCAAACTGATTTGGGAACACTACAATTATAATTCATTTAACTGACCGACTGACTAACTAACTCAATAACTTACTGTTTAATTAACTGACTGAGGAAAAGGCGACCGCGTATATATACCCTTCTGATTTTCTAGACGGATCTCCATACAGATAAGATTATCGCTTGCGGAAATTTCTGGAGCGCTTATCTGCCGTATGATTCATTATCGCGGCTGCTTTTCATTATCAAATTTTTCTGGAGAATTCCTTACCAATAGAAATTTAATAACTACATTTTGTTACAATAAGAAAATCAAGGGGAGAAAACGCTTCCAAATTGTTGCTTACCTCTTAAAAATTCTACTCTAATTTTTTCCATTAATCTTATCATTGACTCTTCCAAATGATTTAATCCTCTTTAATTTGGTTATTTTCGAGTCGCGAACTATGATATTTCGCCCAGTTATCGTGGTTTAAAACGAAGAAGACGTATTTGACAACCTTGATACAATAATTTAAAGATTTAATTTTGTTATGACTCATAAAAAATTATCTACCATTAGTTAGTAGAAATGTCATACTATTCAACTGCCAAGAGCACGTTTAGGTCGATGGCAGGCGGTTGCGGTTGGTGAACGTACGTATTAGCAACCGTAAACGTACGTACTGGCTGGCTCAATTGCCCCATCTCCCTCGGTTCGATTTCAACCGAAGGAAACGCTTTAGGGCTCACCTATTCACGTCTCCACTATCAAAATTACAGATACGAAATTTCGGGTTATGCTATCAAGCGAATCGAACCGGCGGAGTCGCTTTAGACAAATGAATAGTCGTTTATTGATCGGAAAGGCAAACAAAAGACAGACCAAGAAATGTAAATGAACAGCCTGGATTTGTTCAAGGGGAAGCTATCCTTACCACTTTCCTTAACAGTTATCGATTGTATTAGGGGTGACTGATGGCTGTTTTTTACGAGGACGGCGTCGAAAAGGGGGATTATAATGACATGGTTATTATTTTCTTTACCAGCGTGTAACTTATGAATACGCAAGGGGTTTGATTATTAGACATCATCGTGACCAGAAACAAAACCAATTATTCCATATGGAATTTGGGTTTTCGATATATCACAGCGGTAGTTGCCATCAGTCACTAATTTCTAGTTATTAATTAAGCGCAATAAAAACTACGCTTTAATATCCGTAGCAGTTAAAATCTATGGGCATTGTGGATTTAATGTGTACATAAAATAATAGTTGTGCCTATTAGTTTGTTTGCAGGCTTTATGGATAATAATTTTCGTTAGTAAATGTGTTATTGTGCAATAAAAGCTGGTACGACTATAAAACCCTTTATTGTTAATCGATGTTAAGATAGGAAATCAGTCACTCACTAATCTGGATTAAACGAAACTACTTGTTTGTACCATCCTTTTTCCGATTGTTCTTAAATCAATGAAAATGCATAATTATTAATAATTATTCAATAAATCTATCATAATAATTAACAACAGTTAAGTATATGGGGTATTCTGGACGCACGCTCTACTTCAGGGACTTTTCCCTGGCTTGGTATTGCTTGTAGATTCTTGATGCGAAGAAGTGTGCCTTTGGGTGTATCCACGATTTCAGAAAATTTTCAGAAGTTCGCCATTTATAATGAACCGTTAAGTGGTACTTCGTATCCACGCAGTCTCATCAACCTGTAATCAGTCCCATCTAAAGGATTTAGTCCCGGGATCCTGATTTTCGGGATCCCGGGATTTCGACCGCTTTTTAATCCCGAAATTTTCGGGAATAAGTTTTTCGATCCCGGGATTTTCGAGATTGGCATCATTTTAGAAAAAATTGTAAAATAGACTGCAACTATAGAAAGGCTCAGTGTCAATGTTTTCAACAAAATTACTTGTCTATTATTTTAATTTAAAATAGAAGAAGTTTTATTCCAAATAACCAGCATTGCTATGAGTTTGTTATGCTTGGTTTGAAATAAAATTGTTGCATCTTGAACTAAAAGGTTTGGTGATGAAACACCGGAGGCGTTATTTTTCAGATTAAGAGGGACTAAGGGGGTTAATAGAGTCTGACAAGGGCGAGACGAGTCATAAGCTTCGTGACGTCACGAGGTTCCGACTTTTTTTTGAAGAATTTCACCTTTTTAAAAGTTTCGAATATTTTCGAAAATTTCGTCTTTTTGAAAATTTTTACTTTTTGAAAATTTAGATTTCAATTTCTATATTTTATTGAAAAATTTGATTTTTAAAACATTTTGACAATTTTTAATAACTTCAACATTTTTCGAAATTTTGTTTGCAATTTTCATAATTTTCCTTCTGTAATCCTTTTTTCGAAATTTAAACTCTTTGTAAATATCAATTCTTTTTTCAAAATTTTGATCTTTTTTTGAAAATTTTGAAAAGTAAATTTTTTAGAAAGAGTCGATATTTACAAAAAGTTTTAATTTCGAGAAAAAGATTGATCTCTGGCTAAAAATTTTGACCTATTTGAAAAAAAGTTCAAAATTTTGCTTATGTAAGAATTTTGATTTACCAAAGTTTTGATTTATTTTCGAAAGTTTAGGCTCACTCGTTGCAAAAATGTTTACAAAAAATTCAATCTTTTTCAAAATTTGGACTTTTTGACATTTTTTAACTCCTCAAAATTTCACTTTTTTCGAAATTTAAAATTTTCGAAAAATTTCGATGTTTTTTTAAATTTCAAAAAATGTTGGTTATTTCTAAAGATGTTGGCTTTGTTAGTTTTAAGCTATTATTTTCTTGAGAATTTTGATTGTGTACTTAAATCAGGAAATTGTTTTAATGGCGAATTTCTTCAAATTTGGAAAATATCATCATTTTTAAGAATTTTTGAAAGGGTCGACTTTTTTTTGAAAATGTTGACTTTCTGGAAACTTCAAAAATGTTTTAAAATTTTTATTTTATGCAAATTTACTATTGAAATTATCGACATTTTTAAAAATGTTCCATCTTCAAAATTTCAATTATCCAAAATTTTGATTTTTTTCGAAAATGTTAACGTTAAAATTTGGATTATTTTTGAAAATTTGAACTTTTTGATAATTTTCGATTTCCTTCAGTATGAAGACTTTCCAAAAAATTCGTTTTACTTTGAAAATTTGACAGACAATTTTTTTAAATCTCGAATTTCTTTTAAAATCTCGACCATTTTCGAAATCTTATTTTACTAACTTTCAAGATTTTAACTTTTTTGAAAATTACAAATTTTTTAATAAGTCATCATTTCCTTCAAATGTTTAAATTTTCAAAATGTCAATTTGGTAAAAGTGCTGCTTTTTTTAGAATTTCAATTATTTTTTAATAATCCTGAAAATCTTAACTTTCCATGATAAGGTTTACATTACAGGATATACTTCTTCCGGAATTGGAGCGTGTCAAAGAACTACTAAAAGTGTTCGACGTTTCGCCCACCATCGTAGGGGGCTTCTTCAGGAACAAAGAAAGAAAAATGAAAGAAAAATAGATGAAAAGAGGAATATGAGGGAATATGCAAAAAAAGAAAAAATAAAAAGGCCAATTTCAAAACATCAGAGCACGGTAACTCAGTATGTCCACCATACCAGAAGCGAAACTCTTCTGAATTGAAAATTGGTACAAAGTATAAGAAAGTTTAGAGAGAAGAGCACGGTAACTCAGTATGTCCACCATACCAGAGGCGAAACTCTTCTGAATTGAAACTTGGTACAAAGTATAAGAAAGTTTAGACAGAAGAGCACGGTAACTCAGTATGTCCACCATACCAGAGGCGAAACTCTTCTGGTTTACATTATTGAAAATTACGATTGTTTCCAAAATTTTACCTCTTTTTTGAAAAATCTTATTCTTTTCAAAATTTTAACCTTTTTTTGTTGAAAATTTCAGTTTGACTTCTTGATTTTTTAAATTTCAACTTTTTTGAAAATTTCATCTTATTTTGTGAAATTTTGACTTTTTTAAAAATTTCTTTTTTTTTAAACCTCAATTTCTTTCGTTTCGAGTTTAAATTCGAAGTGAAGGCCGTTTTTTGGAAATGCTATTTTAAAACTTGGATTATCTTAATAAATTTTCTATTTCTGTCCAAATTTCGACTTAAAAAAACAATCTTTTTCTATAAATTTCAACTTTATCGACATTTTTATCTTTTCCTTTAACTTCCCAGTTTAAGTTCAAAAATGTTGTTTTTTTTAAAACAACGGTAATGTGAAAATTGGAAGCTTAAATTTAAAATTTCAACCTTGTTTAAAATTACGAATTTTTTCGAAAACTTCGCTATTTTTTTCAAATTTTTGAATTTCTGCGATTACTGATTTCTTCAATGTTTGAATATTATTTAAAATATCCATGTTTTTTGAAATCTCAGATTTGTTCTGGAAATTATAACTTTTTATGAAAATTTTGACATTTTTCAAAATTCCGTTACCTTTTGAAAATTTCGACTTTAAAATTTTGATTTGTCAAATAAATTTGACTTCTAAAAATTTTGACTTTTTGAAAAATTCCGTTTATTTTTTTTTCATTTTATCTTTTTCTACAATTTCGAACTACTTTTTGAAAATTTCGCCTTATCTTCAATTTCGTAAATGTTTTTTCCAAAATTTCGATATTTTCCAACATTTCTACTATTTTTCAAGATTGCGCCTTTTTTTTAAAATTTTGACTTTTAAATTTCACACAAAACAATTTTCGTTGTTTCTTGAAAATTTTAGTTTTTCCAAAATTTTAACTTTCTAAAATTTTAAGCATTTTTAAAGGCTTTCTTTTCTGACAATTTAAATTTTCTTTAATATTTAAACTTTTAAAAAATTCGGCTTTTTTGAAAATTTGAGGTTTTCAAATGTACCATTTTATTTTAATTCAGTTTTTCTTTCGAAATTAAAATGAGAAAAGAGTTTCAAAAGTTCTCTTAAAAAGTTTGACATTTATTTTTGCACCATTTTACAAATTTGGATTTTATTCAAAATCTAAAAATATGAAATTTTGTGTTTTAATTTTTCTCTAAATTTTGATTTGTTGGTTAAAAAGCCGACTTTTTCATTTGTAAACCTCAATACCGGGATCCCGGGATTGGCTAAATATAATCTTAAAATCTCGGAAGTGGAAATAAGGACCGGGATCGAATTCCCTAGTCCCATCATATGGTGGCGATAGATGTGAACATATATGTAATACTTCTATATGGCCAGCTCCCTATTCTCTTCGCGAGTTTGTTCTGATCAAATTCGATAAAGATGGAACATGGATAAATGGTAAGTATTGCGCATGAATGAACAAAATGAACCAATCGCTACGCGCGGGTAAAACGGGTGTTTATGTTTGGCCGTGCACAGCTGACTTTGGCCATGCACAGCTGATTTGTAACACCTGCGCATTGCGACTCATTAATGCGTGTGAAGATCAGTGAGAAAGAGAAGTCTTTCCCATAAGAAACGAGGAACTGGCCATATAGAAGTTTTACATATATGGATGTGAAACACGACGCTCGATGTCGGAGCTTGAGGCTGGTGGTTTTTTTATAAGTTTAATCCACTCGCAAAGGGAAACCCCATTATGCTTCCAAAGCACTGCGAGTAGGATGCGGAACGGAAACCACCTTCTTAAACAAAGATAGGTTGTAATTTTTGGGGTAAATTCCTTTCGGTAACAAGTTCCATCACTTGGAAGTTCTATAGAAAACAGAGTCTCCGTAGACAGAAGTCCTCACTGTGTCAAGCTGGACCGCACAGGAATTTGCTGTCTCCGACGGTCTAGTATGCCTCAAGAATCTTGCCCTTGGGGGATCAATCTTATTAGTTCCTGCGAGCATCTTCCATGATAGTACTTGCAGAAAAGAGACAAGCCACCAACCATACGCCTGTGCTCTAGTGTTTCGAGAGAATCGGTCAGATTCTCGTCCTCAATTAGACGAATCACTCTTCTTTGAATTGAATCCAAGAGAGCTAAAGTGTGTTTTGGGGCTGAGCTCCAAACATGAGAACAGTATTCTAGTGTTGGCCTAACTTGAGCTTTGTATAGTGTTAATAGTTGATGAGATGTGAAGTTCTTTTTAGCTTTAAAACGAAAGCCTTAGCTTCTGAGAGGTGGATTTGGCAATGGCGCGCACATGATCGTCCCAAGAGAAGTTAGTGCTCGCATTCACTCCTAGGATAGATAGATTAGATCCCATCCACAGGATTTTACCGTCCATTAGTAGGTTTGTTGCATGATCCTTTGATGTTTTCTCAGAGAAAACCGCGGCATGAGTTTTTGAAGCGTTGAAGTCGACCAAATTGTTCTTACCCCATTCCAGAATAATCCCGAGATCCCGATTAATTGCCTGTATGTGCCCCTTCCATAGTCAATTTGAAGCAGCGATAAATAATGGTTTGTCGAAAAATAAAGATGACACAAGGTTACTATCATCTGCGTAGCTATATCTAGGATTGGAAATTGAAGCTAAGAGATCGTGTATATCTAACAGAAATAGAGTAGGAGACAGAACGGACCCCTGAGGCACCCCTGCGTTAATCGCAAATGTCTCGGATGATATGCCATCGACGACGACCTGAAGAGATCTGTCAGCGAGAAAATTGGATATCAAATGACAGAGTCCAGGAGGAAGACCATAAGATGTTAGTTTGGCCAGAAGAGTTCGGTGCCAGACTCTGTCGAAAGCCTTTGGGAGCTAAAGCGTGCTTTGGGGCTGAACTCCAAACATGAGAAAATTATTCTAAAATTTTTGGAACTCCAGATAAGTTTTCTAAATAATTTAAAGCTCCAGATAAGTTTTGTTGGCATTTCAAAGCTATGATGCTACTATCTTTAAAGTTTGGAGCTTTAACAGAATTGTCTCGTCTGTTTAAAGACCTAAATATAGTGTTTTTTAAAGGATTTTAGATTATGTGTGATGAGCCATTTTGGGGTTTTAGAGCTTCAGATGAATTATCATGACTAAGACGTATTTTAGTTCTATGTTGAAATACAAATCTTGTCTCTTGACACCAAGAAAGATTTAAAAACTCAACAAAGGTTGCTTTAACGCTTTTCGATAACCAGCTTTCATCTTCAGAGAGATACTCAATCGAAACGCGTTAGAGCAACCTTTGTTCTCTTTTTCAATCTTACTTTTGATTTCAGAGAACAAGATTTGTGTTTCAATTTTTGAAGATAACCAAGGACCAGTCCATTCCACAAAAATTAGTTCTGGGTGAATTTACTGTTATTTTACTTACAATTAGTTTAAAGTTTTGCAAATTGTCTTAGAAATGTAGTGATTTGATGTCCAGATAAGTTTCCTTGATAATATAGTTAACTAATAAGTGAATTAGTTTGAGATTTTAGGGCTTCAGATGAATGCAGTTGAAAGTTGGAGCTCCATGTATGTATTTTTTGGAAATAGAACACGTCCTTTTGATCTCTTGGAGTTTCAGAGCTTCACATAATTTTTTTCTTGGCCCCCAGAACTAAAGATTTTTGTTTATAATTTAGAGCCCCTGCTGGGTTTCTTTCAATTTTTAAAGCTCTACATTAGCTCTAGAGTAGTTCTACATGAATCAAATTGAGACTTTAGAGCTCCAGATGCATTTGTTTTAGAGCTCTAGGTAAATTTCTTTAAGAGTTTAATATCTTATTTAGTTGAAAGTCCTACAAAATTCTCTGTAGTTGCACTTTCTTGAATGTTTAGAGCTCTATATAGGTTCTTGAAATCCTTAAAGCTCTAGGCGAGTCTCCTCCAAAATTAAGAACTGCAGATAGGTTCTTGAAAACCTTAAAGCTCTAGGCGAGTCTCCTCCAAAATTAAGAGCTGCAGATAAATTGCCTTGATTTAGAATTCTGAATGAATGTTCTTAAGAAGTTAACATCTTCTTAAAAAGTTAAAATTCTTACGAATGTTTTTCTAAAAAATATGACCTTCAGATGAGTTTCGTTGATAAAATACGAGGTCTCTTAAAACTTGAATTAGAGCTATAGGCTAATTTCTAATATTTACTATTTTGATGGAAGGGACTGATCCTTGGTTATTTTCAAAAATTGAAATACAAATCTTGTCTCCTGAAACCAAGAAAGATTAAAATACACAACAAAGTTTCTCTAACGCGTTTCGACAGCCAAGCTATTATATTCAGAGAGGTACTGAGTATCTCTGTCGCTATCGAAACGCGTTATTGCAGGGGTCGGTAAACCGCTACTCGCGAGCCGAATGCGGTTCTTTGAAAAGACAATGGCGGCTCTTTAAATTTCCATAAAAAAATAAATAAATAAAAGCTTGAGTGGACAGACACGTAGAAAATGAATACTACCTTGATTAAAAAGTTTCCGGAATAACCACCGTGTAGCGCTTCCATCGTTTCGATTTGAGTTTTGTTTTTTTTTGTTAAGTTGGTACATCTGTTGTTGATATTCCCTTTAAATCTTAGCGTCATAGCTTGACATTTGCAAAAGTTACGTAGCCAAGAGTGCATCTATCTCTGTGTGTGTTGGCGATTTTTACAATTTTAGAAATGGATTTAAACTATTATTTGGGCGTTATGAGACGTTTGCGTGAAGCAATTCGCCGAAAGAGATCAGAATTGTGGGCAGAAAACTTATGGATTTTGCACCATGATAACGCAGCGTCGCACAACGCAATCATTATACGTAATTTTTTGACGAAAAATGCAACAAATACCATCCAACAGCCACCGAATTCACCTGATTTGGCTCCCTGTGACTTCTTTCTGTTCAATCGAATTAAAAAACCATTACGGGGAACGCGTTTCAGCAGCCGAGAGGAAGTAATGGAAAAATCGCAGGAAGCACTGATGGACATACCGAAAACCGAATATAAAAAATGTTTCGAGGATTGGATCAAGCGCTGGCATAAGTGCGTTGCAGTCGATGGGGATTACTTTGAAGGGGACAATATAGATTTAGATGAATAAACTTGTATTTTTAATTTTCTGAATAAATTCCGGGAAATGTTCAAAAATATTTTTCTAGGAATTTTGCTTTAAAAACTTGTTAAACAAATTAATGGAAAAAAAAGAAAATAAATTTCCACGATTCATGAAATATCTTGGACATAAGCTTAGGTAAGATTTTCTTAAAGGGGGTGGGAGCAATAACAATCACTCTAAAAAACTCATGATTAAAAAAAAAAACCTTCTGTGTATCTTTACTTAAAAACTACAGAATTGGGAACATCGCATTTTCAAATTAAAGTCAACATTTTTAAAAAAGTCCAATCTTAAGAAAAAACCTTTGGAGAACTTTAAGTAAGTATAAATGTAAAAGAGACGAAATTGGCAAGAAGAAATTTTTGTAAAAAGAGTTGTCATTTCCAGAACAAGTCGAATTCAGGTAAAAAAAATGCAACTTTTAAAAACAATGACTTCAGAATTTTTATTTTATTACAATTTTGTCATATTTTTGAAATTTTTCCAGGAATCTTTTTTTCAAGATTTCCTAAAAATATTCTTCTCAGATTGTTTAGATTTTTATTAAAATTACGATCCAATTTAAGAAAAATAAACGAATTTTGTGAAAAAGTCTAAATATTTGGAAAAAATGTCATTTTAAATGGAAATGTCTAGAAACAAATAAAATTGAATTTTGAGTTAAAAGTCAAGTTGAAATTATCGGGAATAAAATTTTTTAAAAGTCAGAAAATCAAAGACTTCCAAAAAAATTTAGGATTTTTCTAAATTACGTTACAAACTACAAAAAAAATATTGAATTTTCTAGGAAACATTCCAAATTTTCAGAAGGTCCAATTTTAGGAGGAAAATTTAGAAAGTTGAAATTTTCAATAAATCCTATTAAAAATAAAAACCTATTTTTTCTCAGAAACTCGAGAAATGTGCAAAATTTAAAAAAAATCAAAATTTTCAAAGATCTGATTTTGTGAAAAGACGCAATTTAAAAAAAAAAGTCCAATCCTGAGAAAGAAAAATCGCAAAATTAAAATTCAGTAAAGATGTTGAATTTATAAAAAAATCTTTTTCTCGAAATCCCCAAATATATTTTTCGCAACAACAGAAAAATGAACATTTCAGAAAATTTTTTTGAAAAAGTCTAAAAGGTAGAATTTTAAAAACAACATCAAAAATTCCAAAAAGACAAATTTTGAGGAATAGGCTAATTTTAGGGAAAGACTATCTTAGAAAAATTCGAAATTTTGAGAAAAAAAGACGAATTTACCAAAAAAAAAGAAAAAATATATTGAAATATTAAATATCGTATATTGAGATAAAAATCAAGATTTCCAGAAAAAGACAAATTTCAGGAAACCAGTCAGAATTTCTAAAAAAATCAAAACCTTAAAGATCGAAATGTTTAGTAAATGTTCAGAAAAATATCGGAATTTGAAAAAAAATTTCGAGAAAACTTTAAAATGGACAAAAAATTGTCTAAAGAAAGTCAAATTAAAATAAAGTAAACAAAAATAGTCAAAACCCCGAGAAAAAAGATGATATTGTAAAAGAAATTTTGCAAAATTTTGTAAATTTTGAAAAAAAGCATTTAATCTTAGTGACACTTCGAAATTCAGAAAAAGAGTAAATTTTAAAAGAAAAGTCGAATATTTATTTTCTCTGGACTCTCTGGACGAGTCAAAGGAAGACCGCCTCCCTACTTTGCCTCAACGGGTGTCAGAAAATGTCAAATATTGTGATAACACATCGAAATTTTGACAAACAAGTTGAAACTACCAGATATTTGGATTAAAAAAGGGCTGCAGTTTACAAAGATATTTTTGTCTTTTCACAAAAATTTTAAATTTCTAAAAAATATACCTTTCTGTCTAAAAGATCGACCAGATTTCGAAAAAAATGCAAATTTTAAAAAACAAGCGGAAATTTTCAGAATCAGAAAAAGGCGAAATTGTCAGGAGAATTCGAATTTCGAGAAATGACGAAATTTCAGAAAAAAAACGAGGAACTTTTAAATTCAAAATTTTGACAGTCACGTTTGATAAAAGAAGGCAAATTTATGAATAAATGCAAAATTTTAAAAGAAAAAGTCAAATTTTGTAAAAAAATATACAAAATTTGAGAAAAAGGTAGACATACAACCGTTTCTGAAATAAAAATTTCTGCCTCAAGGAGCAATATATCCCTAAAAATGGTAATATCAAATTTTTTTTTAATTAAAAAAAACCTTAATTACCCAGTTTCATCGAAATCGATAGAGCTGTTTAGGAGATAAAAAATTTGTTCCTGAAGAATTAAAACCTTCTCAAGAACTGTTGAATCCAAATTTTTACCAAGACACCTATCTGGATCATTTTTTCGGCTCAAAAAATCCCTAGTCAACGGTTTTATCAAAATCGTTTTACCGAAAAATGTATATAGTATATACACGCAAATAAATTTAACTCATTTAATAGTAGATATATTGAGCACCTGTAGTTTTCATACATTTTTGAATCAGCAGTAAATGGGTTAATGAACTCTAAGACTTCAACAGTTTTTCTATTTTTATCTGAATTTATTAATTTTTCTTTATTAGAACCTCGTTGGGGATTTAAAGTTCTAAAAAAATTGATTGGCCTCAAGATTCATATACGTTAGATCCAGTTTATTTTTAAAAGCAACACAACCTAAAGCCCTAAGCGTAATACATTTGAAATAAACCGGGATGTGTCGCGCCCGATTTCAACATTTTTAACAGACGTTTTAATCCGGATCTGTGCCGTCTCAGCCCTACGCGACATTCGAATCAATAAAAACTGACACTTTTTACCCCATACACGTCTATCCGTTCACGTACGAATACTGTCGAATATACGTGGAATATAGCGAACTTCCACATTTACATGGAGGGAATTTCATTTTCCCATTTTTGGTAATTTACATTTAGATGGATACGTTAGGAATCGAATTTCCCTTTTGGCGGTCGCGCCCCCAGGTAATTAGTTCACAATGAAAATAGAGAGTTCGAATTGATTTATCCTTCGGATTAAAAGCAGGGAATAGGTAATAAATAAAAGGTGGACGACTTTGGGCTATTTGGGTGAAATAGAATGTGGATCAATGGTAAAACTATGAACAAGAAAACGCCGGGCAAATTTAAGGGATTCAAATGAATTCAAATTTTATGTAGATGAAAGCTTACTTACAAGTTTTGAGGGTTTAAAGTTTGTGATAAATTTAATAAAACCGTCTGAGTGTCGCTAAAAGTGGGTAATTTGATTGTTTTATTGCTTTTTGTCTCCGCCGTTTTGTGCCTTTCTATTATAACTTTAATGTTTCCTAGTACAGACTATTTCAACCCTAATGTTCGCGAGAACAACATCTTTTTGTATAATATTAGTGAGCGAAGTAATTCAATCTGAAATATGACAATTCCATAACTTCAGCTCTATGCGGTTTAAAACTAGATATATAAGACTTGAGATACGTTCTAAAAGTGATGAGAAAAGTAGAAAATGAAGTGATGATAATTATAGTGTAATAAGAATTAAAAAAAAAAAATTGGCCCACGAGGAAATTGAACCTGCGACCTTCCCGTTGTGAGTACAAGAGCACGACGCCTTCAATTATGCCATATAGCTGTTTTCGTGCTTTCCATACATTCGTATTCGTTTCGATTGTTTGGTCTTCTTTGAAAAACGATTCTTTATGTTTTTTAGGCCACGTTCACCCTGATTGCGCAAAAAATTAAAATCTATGTAGCGCGAAGAAATGTCATTAATTAAGAACCGCCAATGTCAAGGGGCGAACGACTCAAAATACGCCGTAACGAAGAGGTTTGCAGGACAAATTAATAATTGACGTTATACATTTTACCCCCAGTAATCGGACCCTAAGTGACTAGAGAAAGAAGAAGGGTGGAAAATCCTGTGCCGGTGTATTTATTTTACAAACTCGAAGAGGGGGCTCCACAAGGTGACAAAAGTGATGTTGGGATAATATTCAGATTTGAAAAGGAACGGTAGGTGAACCCCGGCTACATTCGTCATACTTAAGAAATGAATAGAAGGGAAAATTACGAGGGGGAGCTCTCGCCCCGTCTGCATTACAAAATCATGCCAATTAACGACCCCAAAATACGGCATACCTCGAAATCACTATCTTCCCATCTAAAATTTATTGTCACGTCTTGTCGATGCTTATTCGTTTTAAAGGGATTATTGTGAGCTCTGATTTAGGTAAACTTATGTCAGTTTTAATAAGTCTGACGAAATTATCGAGTTTTATAGGTTTTATTAACCCATTGGATAATAGAAAAAAATTAAATTTAAATTTATTGCATTTACTGAAATTCTATTATTCTGTAACTCCATAATTCTATAATTTTATAGTTCTATAATTCTATGATTCTATGATTCTATGATTCTATGATTCCATGATTCCATGATTCTATGATTTTATGATTCTATGATTCTATGATTCTACGATTCTATGATTTTGTGATTCTATGATTAAATGATTCTATGATTCTATGATTCTATGATTATATGATTCTATGATTCTATGATTCTATGATTCTATGATTCTGTAGTTTTATAATTCTATAATTAATTGACATTTCTAATGCAAAACCTGGTCCGGTGTTTATCGAAAACCTTGTGGAATTTTTAAATTTTCTTGCGTTTTTATCGTTAATAAAGTTTAATAGTTATGAATTCTATAATTCTACAATTCTACAATTCTACAATTCTACAATTCTACAATTCTACAATCCTACAATTCTACATTTCTACAATTCTACAATTCTACAATTCTACAATTCTACAATTCTACAATTCTACAATTCTACAATTCTACAATTCTACAATTCTACAATTCTACAATTCTATAATTCTACAATTCTACAATTCTACAA
This sequence comes from Dastarcus helophoroides, assembly GCA_028583605.1. Classification (NCBI taxonomy): domain Eukaryota; kingdom Metazoa; phylum Arthropoda; class Insecta; order Coleoptera; family Bothrideridae; genus Dastarcus; species Dastarcus helophoroides. The sequence goes on from CM053329.1 coordinate 13,678,974, forward strand.
TTCTACAATTCTACAATTCTACAATTCTACAATTCTACAATTCTACAATTCTACAATTCTACAATTCTACAATTCTACAATTCTACAATTCTACAATCCTACAATTCTACAATTCTACAATTCTACAATTCTACAATTCTACAATTCTACAATTCCACAGTTCTACAATTCTACAATTCTACAATTCTACAATTCTACAATTCTACAATTCTACAATTCTACAATTCTACAATTCTACAATTCTACAATTCTACAATCTACAATCACATTCCACATTCTACAATTTTACAATTCTACATTACATCCAGTCACATTTACAATTCGTACAATGTCAATCTACAATTCCACAATTCACAATTCTACAATTCTATAATTCTAAAATTCTAAATTCTATAATTCTACAATTCTATCAATTCTATAATTCTATAATTCTAAATCTACAATTCTATAATTCTAAATTCTAAATTCTACTAATTCTAAATTCTAAATTCTAAATTCGTAATTCTATAATTCTAAATTCTATAATCTAAATTCTAAATTCTACAATTCTACAATTCTAAATTCTACATTCTGTAATTCTACAATTCTACAATTGTACAAATCTACAATTCCACAGTTCCACAGTTCTACAATTCTACAATTCTACAATCTACAATTCTACAATTCTACAATTCTACAATCCTACAATCCTACAATTCTACAATCCTACAATCCTACAATTCTACAATTCTATAATTCTATAATTCTATAATTCTATAATTCTATAATTCTACAATTCTATAATTCTATAATTCTATAATTCTATAATTCTATAATTCTATAATTCTATAATTCTATAATTCTATAATTCTATAATTCTATAATTCTATAATTCTATAATTCTATAATTCTATAATTCTATAATTCTATAATTCTATAATTCTATAATTCTATAATTCTATAATTCTATAATTCTATAATTCTATAATTCTATAATTCTATAATTCTATAATTCTATAATTCTATAATTCTATAATTCTATAATTCTATAATTCTATAATTCTATAATTCTATAATTCTATAATTCTATAATTCTATAATTCTATAATTCTATAATTCTATAATTCTATAATTCTATAATTCTATAATTCTATAATTCTATAATTCTATAATTCTATAATTCTATAATTCTATAATTCTATATTCTATAATTCTATAATTCTATAATTCTATAATTCTATAATTCTATAATTCTATAATTCTATAATTCTATAATTCTATAATTCTATAATTCTATAATTCTATAATTCTATAATTCTATAATTCTATAATTCTATAATTCTATAATTCTATAATTCTATAATTCTATAATTCTATAATTCTATAATTCTATAATTCTATAATTCTATAATTCTATAATTCTATAATTCTATAATTCTATAATTCTATAATTCTATAATTCTATAATTCTATAATTCTATAATTCTATAATTCTATAATTCTATAATTCTATAATTCTATAATTCTATAATTCTATAATTCTATAATTCTATAATTCTATAATTCTATAATTCTATAATTCTATAATTCTATAATTCTATAATTCTATAATTCTATAATTCTATAATTCTATAATTCTATAATTCTATAATTCTATAATTCTATAATTCTATAATTCTATAATTCTATAATTCTATAATTCTATAATTCTATAATTCTATAATTCTATAATTCTATAATTCTATAATTCTATAATTCTATAATTCTATAATTCTATAATTCTATAATTCTATAATTCTATAATTCTATAATTCTATAATTCTATAATTCTATAATTCTATAATTCTATAATTCTATAATTCTATAATTCTATAATATAATTCTATAATTCTATAATTCTATAATTCTATAATTCTATAATTCTATAATTCTATAATTCTATAATTCTATAATTCTATAATTCTATAATTCTATAATTCTACAATTCTATAATTCTATAATTCTACAATTCTATAGGGGTTCTTTTTCCAGAATTTGCACTTTGTTAAAGATTTTCGACTTCTCCTCAAATTTCGATGTAGTTTAATATTTTTACTTTTTAAAATATCGATTTTTAAAATATCGACTCCTATTTTTGAAAGGTTTGACCTTTTTGAAAATTTCGACCTTTTTTGAATATTTTGAAATTTCGGAAATTAACTTTTTTCGAACATTTCCTCTTTTTTTTTAAAATCCCAACTTTCTTGATAATTTGGACATTTCTTTCAAATTTTTTGTGTTTTTTTAATTCCCGACTTTTTTTAAAGTTTCGAATTTCTTTGGAAATCCTGATTTTTCAAATTCTTAAATGTTGATATTAAAACTTAAATTTTTTTTAAAATTTTGACTTGTTTTCAAATTTTAGCACCTTTTTCCAAAATTTTAACTTTTTTTTGAACATGCCTTTTAGAAATTTCGACCTTTTTTTAAAATTTATCTATTTTTCCAAATGACTTTTTCGAAAATCTAAAACTTTATGGAAAATATTTTTTGAAACATTTTTTTAACTTGGAATATTTTTGAAAAGTTACCCATTTGTTCAATTTTTCAATTTTTTTGAAAATTTTGACTTATTTTCAAAATCGCTTTTTTTGAGTTTTCTTATCATTTTTAATATTTTGATTTTTTAAGTTTATACAAATTCTTTTCAGAATATCGAAAGTTCTAACTTCCAAAAAAAGTTAAGGATTTTATAAAAACCCAACATTTTAAAAAATACCCAAATTTTCGAGAAAAAAGTTAAACTTTTAAAAAATAGTCTAAAATTTAATAAATATTCGAAATTAGGAAGGTATGTCAAGATTTAAAAAGAAATGAAGAATTTTCAGTGAAATCTACTAAAGACCCAAATTTTCGAAAAGCCCATTTTTCACACAATTTTCAACTATCCACAATTTCAACTTTTTTCAAAATTTTGCTTGTTTGAAAATTTCGACTTTTTTTAAAATCTCTTTAAAAAAAAACGTTTTTTTAATTTTGAGGAAAACGTAAGTCAACCAACGTAAGTGGAATTCAAGAAAAAGAGTCGACATTTCGAGAAAAAAATTCGAAATTTTCAGTTTAAAGTCGAAATTTCGAGAAAAATGTCGAAAAAAAGTCGAAATTTCAAAATATTTCGAGAAAAAAAGTCGAAATTTCGAGATTAAGGTCAAAATTTCGAGAAAAAAAGTCGAAATTTCGAGAAAAAAAAGTCGAAATTCGACAAGAGTCAAAATTTTTAGAAAAAAGTCGAAATTTCGAGAAAAATGTAGAATTTTGAATTTAAAGTCAAAATTTTGAAAAAAAGGTCAATATTCGTGAGAAAAGTCAAAAATTGCGAAAAAAAACGAAATTTCGAGTGAAAAATCGAAATTTGAGAAAAACATTGAAATTTCGAATAAAAAGTCTAAATATTTCGAGAAAAAAGTCGAAATTTGTGAAAAGAATCGAAAATTCGAGAAAAAAAGTCGAAATTGCGAGAAAGAGTCGAAATTTTGAGTTTAAACTTGAAATTTCGAGAAAAAGGTCGAAATTTCGAGAAAAAAGTCGATATTTGAGAAAAAAGCCGAAATTTGGAGAAAAAAGTCAAAATTTGAGAAAAACCTGAGTTGAAATTTTGCGAAAAAAGTCGAAATTTCGAGAAAAAAAGTCAAAATTCGAGAAAAAAATCGAAGTTTCAAAAAAAAGTCGCAATTTTGGGTTTAAAATTTGAGAAAAAAGTCGAAAATTGATAAAAAAAAAACGAAATTTGGAGAAAGAAGTCGAAATTTTAGAAAAACGTCGAAATTTCGAGAAAAAAGTCAAAATTTCGAAATATTCCGAGAAAAAAGTCGAAATTTGAGAAAAAAGTCGAAATTTGTGAAAAAAGGCGAAATTTCGAGATTAAGGTCGAAATTTCGAGAAATAAAGTCGAAATTTGAGAAAAACGTAAGTTGAAATTAGAGAAGTCGAAAATTGAGAAAAAAAAAGTAGAAATTCCAGAAAGAGTCGAAATTTCGAGAAAAAAAGTCGAAATTTCGAGAAAAGAGTAGAAACTTCGAGAAAAAAAGTAGAAATTTGGGAAAAAATAGAAATTCCAGAAAAGAGTCTAAATTTTGAGAAAAAAAGTCGAAAGCTGGAGTTTAAAATCCAAATTTCGAGAAAAATGTCGAAATTTCGATATTAAGGTCAAAATTTCGAAAGAAAGTCAATATTTGAGAAAAAGGTCGAAAATTGAGGAAAAAAAAACGAAATTTCGAGAAAAAAGTCGAAATTTAAGAAAAACGTCGAAATTTCGAGAGAAAAGTCAAAATTTCGAAATATTTCGAGAAAAAAGTCGGAATTCAAGAAAAATAGTCTAAATTTCAAGAAAAAAGTAGAAATTTGGGAAAAAAGTAGAAATTCAAAAAAAAGGGTCTAAATTTTGTGAAAAAAAGTTGAAATTTCGAAATATTTCGAGAATAAAGTCGAAATTTGAGAAAAGAGTCGAAATTTCGAAAAAAAAGTAGAAATTTCGAGAAAAAAAAGTAGAAATTTGAGAAAAAAGTAGAAATTCAAGAAAAAAAGTCTAAATTTTGAGAAAAAAAAAGTCGAGATTTTGAGTTTAAAGTTGAAGTTTCGAGAAAAATGTCTAAATTTCGATATTAAGGTCAAAATGTCGAAAAGCGTCCAAACTTCGAGAGAAAAATGGAAATTTGAGAAAAAAGTGGAAATTGAGAGATTAAGGTCAAAATATCGAGAAAAAAAGTTGAAATTTGAGAAAAGCGTAAGTTGAAATTATGACAAAAAAGAAAAAAAGTAAAAATGTCGAAAAAAAGTCGAAATTTTGAGTTTAAAGTCGAAATTTCGAGAAAAATGTCGAAATTTCAATATTAAGGTCAAGATTTCGAGAAAACAGTCGATATTTGAGAAAAAAGTCGAAAATTGAGAAAAAAAAAACAAAATTTCGATAAAAAAGTCGAAATTTGAGAAAATCGTCGAAATTTCCAGAAAAAAAGTCGAACTTTGGGATAAACGTCAAAAGTTCGACAAAAAAGTCGAAATATTTCAAGAAAAAAGTCGAAATTTAAGAAAAGAGTCGAAATTTCGAGAAAAAAGCCAAAATTAGAGAAAAAAGTCGAGATCAAGGACAAATTTTCAGAAAAAGTCGAGTTTTGGATAAAAAGCCCAATTTTAAGTATAAATTTCTAGAAATAAGACGTTTAGTCGAAAACGAATTTTGAGAAATCGATTGAAATTTCCGCACACTCAAAATTTCGAAAAAAATGCCGACACTTTTATGAAATATTTAAAACTTCCAATAACGTCCAATTTTGAAAAAAAAAGTACAATTTTGAGTATCGTCGTAATTTAGAAATGGCCAATAATTATAATAAAAAAATGCAGTTTTGTGATAAAGCCTGAATTTTCAGGAAATTAAATGTAATATGAAACGTAATCCCTTGGAAAAACTTGATTAATATCGAAATATCGAGAAAAGACGATTTTCGAAGTAAAAATCGAAAGTTTCGAAAATCCAAACAACTTTTGAAAAAAAATAAAGAAATAAAATAGCGACATTTTGAGGAATTTCTAGAAAAAACTCGTTTAGTAAGAATTCGAATTTTTCCAGAGAAAATCAAATTTTATCGAAATTGCACACAAAGGGCGAATTTTGAAAAAAATTTCAGCAAAAAAAGTCGAAATTTTAAGAAAAAGAATCAGCCTTTCTCGACTGAATATTTCTTTTTTTAATTACTACCTGAGTGAAGAAGAAACTTTTCCCCCCCCAACTATGATGTCAGAAAATATCGACTATTGAGATAAACGACGAAATTTTGAGAAACAAGTTGAAATTTGAATATTTTGGAATTTTGTACTACTCAAAACATTTTTACTTTTTTATCAAAGGAAGAACCACATTTCAAGAAAAGGCAAAGTTTAATAAATAAGCCGAAATGTACAAAAAGATGAATTAAAAAAAATTCAGAAAAAATTGAATTTTGAGAAATGGCGAAATTTTGAAAAAAATAACGACGAATTTTTAGATAAAAATTTAAGATTTTAGGAACATCACATTTTGACAAAGAAAGTTTAATTTTAGAATACACTCAAAACTTTAAAGGAAAAAAAGAAATTAGAATTAATTTTCAGGAATAAATCGAAATTTTTGATAAAGGTTCCCGCTGTTGAAAATGTAAATTTTCGCTTGACTTCATAAATCAAGGGAAAGCAAGTGACCCACCTTTCTCTAATGTATGTAGTTAGTTGATAGAAAAAGGAATCAAGAGAATTTAAAAATAGTTTTTATTAGATGGGATTGCATATATTATTTTATCAGTTATTATCTTAATAAATATTGTTAACTGCGCTACCCATGGACCCCCAACACTCCCCTAAGGGTCCATGGACCCCCGTTTAAGAAACTCTACTGTTGCATCGTTATTTCATAAATTTTTCCCATTTTATTGCCAAATCATTCGCAATATATTCGCATAATTTCTTGCGAATGCGAATGCGAATGCGAATATTCGTGATATCACTAACATCTAGATATACCATAGTTGTATCATTTTCTCCTTAACGGAAAAAGAGTAGAACACAATTGAAACGTGAACAACAGTTTGGATATGAGACCATTTTATTAAATCGAAAATGTATCGAGAGCCACAAAGTGTGATCGAGGTTTCACTCGGAGCTTAAGACATCAATTTTTACTCACTTCTGAATTTCGTTGTTATTTATGCAATTGTGATTGCTTTTAAATAAATTATTCAACTATTGTCTGGGGCATCTTCCGGATCCATAAAATCAATTTGCAAGAATAGAGAATCGTAATGTTCAGCGAATCAGCTGAAATTTATGCTTCTTCTCAAATGATCGTCCATGCATACTAACATTTAAGGAGGAAGTGACATCATAGAAGAATGTCGCCACATTCGTGCATCCCAATTTTCGAGGAATTTCTTCCAACTGCATTGCAACGTTTATAAATTGTAAAGCGATCATTAGCAGCGATATTTACATACAAATTGCAACGTTGGAAATGCAATTTAACGGATTCTGTGCTCGGTGAAATATCATTTATAGCTTAATATGGAGAGGATGAAATCAGCTGTGAAAATCTTTAGAGATTTCAACTGCGAACAAAAGCAAGTGATATATAATCTCCATTGCTGGGGCTGATTTTAAATTAACGTCGTCGCATCCTTTTTCCGGGGGACGCTAATGCCTCAGCATAATTTCGCATTGGCATTGATTAGTTTATTCTACGTTCATAACGTTTTAAAATCCCAACCTGCAATCTCTCGACCCGTCCGATCGATTTCTAATTCTTTTCCGCGATTTAAAGAACACGGGGCGGCATTTAATTGAAAGTTGCTGGTTTGGGGTACCTATCCACGATATTCCTATTGCGCGCAGATTTCCGGGCGAATTAGGGGTCTACTCTGCCGGCAATCTCATTAAATTATTTCTGAAATGAAAATTTCTTTAGACGCGTTGAACGATTTTCATGGGCGTAAACATGATTTCGTTCACGATGGAGGGGTTGGGGGGGGGCAGCAATTATTGTGAAAACTGGTGGGTCAAAAAAAGTTTTAGAAAAAGTCAGAAAATTGAATTTAAATAAAAACTCGAACCTCGTTATTTTTGGGTATTTTTTCGTTAAGTTGAAAAGGCAGTTGTTCCAATGCAAAAGAAGTCGCGGTAGTAGCTAGTATATATTTTATGTTATAAATATGAATGCAACAACCAAATGTCTTCCTTATTATCGTTAAAAATACCTGAACCTTTCTCTTTGGTCGCTACAAAGTTTATAACGACTCTACCTGTGAACAAATCGCCCGAACAACAAATCACACCGTACGTAAATCAATCTGAAAGGATGATCGTTCGGGGCTTAAATGAAAACAACTTTTTTTATCTCTGTATCGACTGATTACATCTCTGATGGCAAAGGAAATAGAATTCTAATGAAAACAAACAAAGAGGGAAAGCCGCAGCGTAGGAGGCACTAAAAATAGGAGTTATAGTCATGTATGTTAAGTTGGAACATTAAAACGACCCAACCGGACCATTTACATCACTATAATTAGTAACTATTTAAAGCATTACATGCGTAAGTATAAATGTGTTAACATAAATTCTTCAACGCGATCTCTCCGTCTCAATATTTTGTATAACTAATTAGTTTACCGAAATTGCTTTGAAATTGTGCTTTGACAACTGCGACGTCAAACGCCATGAATTTGATAATTTGTGACTTCAGAAAAGTAATAACAGATGTCTCTACTTCATTTTTTGGAAGTTCCATTGTTCCATTTGATAGCTTACAATAGAGACCTGCACGAATGAATACGGCATCGTCCGATTACAGGTACAAGTACTCATTTGATGAGCAGAACCAGTGGCGGCTCGTAGCCAAAACTAATGGGGGTGCTGCGACAATGTTTGGCGTTTTATGTTTGATCCAAAATGGGGATTTCTTCAAAATTTTAACTTTTTAAAACTTCAACTAAAAATTTCGACATTTTCAAAATGTATGGTAACTTTTCGCTAATTTTTAATTTTTTAGAAAACTTGAAAATGAAAATTTTTGAATAATGTCGCGTTTTTTGAAAGACTGGATTTTTTCAAATTTCGATTGTATTCCAAAATTTAGACTTTTTTCTTATAATTTCAACGTTATTTTATTTTAATGCATTGACTTTTTCGAAAATCTGTGTATGCTCTTTTAAAAGTATCTCCATTTTCGAAAATATTTAAACTTTTCGGTGATTTGTTTTTTTGTATTTTTTTCGAAAGTTAAGTACATTTTTTTACTTTTTCTGAAAACGTAAAATTTTTTAAAACTGGACTTTTGACATTTTAAATGTTTGATCTTTTTTAAAATTTCAAAATTTCACCATTTTTTTTTTGAGAAATTATATTTTTATTGAAAATTTCAATTTTTAATAATTTCGACTGTTTTTTAATGTCGACTGTTTTTTAATGTCAACCATTTTTCAAAATTTCGACTTTTTGTAATGTTTCAATTTTTTGAAATGGAGACATTTTATAAAATGTCGACTTTTTTCACATTTTCGACTATTTTTTTAATTTTCGAAATTCTTTTAAAATTTTGATTTTTTTTAAGTTTGACGCTTAACGTTTTTTCAAAATTTTGATTTTGTTGACCTGAAATTTCATTTTTTTTTTAAAGATCTTAAACTTTGGTTAAAAATTTTAATTACCAAAAATTTAAACTCTTCAAATTTTTAACTTCTCAATATTTCGACGTTTGAAAACTTCGATCTATCTGATAATTTTTGACTTGTTTTCAATATTCCGGCTTTAAGAATTTTGGTTTTTATTGATAATTTGAGTGAAAATTTCCCAATTATGCAAAATTAAACTTTTTTAAAATTTCGAATTATTTTAAAACCTCGATAATAATTCTCAGATCTTTTGAATGTGTCTACTTTTTAAGAGTTTTGATATTTTTTGTTTCGAGTATAAAATTTCTTCATTTTTAAAATTTTGACTTCTTTTGAAAATTTGAAAGTTTTTGAAAATTTCAATTTTCAATCATCAATTTTTTTATATATTTCGTATATTTCTCAAAATTTAGAAAGATCAAAGTGTTGACAAATTTTGTCTGTTGTCGACATTTCCAGCGTGATGCCAAGATTTTAACCATTTTTTTTTTCAGAATTTCGACTTTTTCGACGTTTTCGTCGTAAATCTTGAAATTTCCGCTTGAAAGTTGTAATTTAAAAAAAAACAGAAATTAAAAATTAATTAATTAAAAATGGAATTACGATAATAAAGTTAATAAAATTTAAGAAAAGTCTACATTTCTAACAATAAGTAAAGAAGGCTTTTTCTCATATTAAATTACGACTTTTCGAACATTTTTCTCAAAATGTTAACTTTAATATTGACATTTTTGCTTTTACCCAAAAACTTAATTTTTTTCTCAGAATTTCTTTTTTTTTCACGTTGGTTTGATTTTAAAATCGAATCGATACTTCTGTTCGACTTTAAAGTCGAAATGTCGAGTCTCAAGTCAAATTTTTGAAAAAAAAGTCAGAAAAGTAACTAAAACTTCTAAGTTTTTTTTTCGAAATTTCGATTTTCGAAATTTCTTAGAAAAAGTTACAATTTAAACAAAAAATCAGAGTAATACCTTACTGCGAAATTTTTCTCGATATTTCTATTTTCAACTCGGACTTTCGACTTTATAACTCGAAATTTCAGAAAAATATTTTTTGGTTCCAAAGTTTTTTGATATTAAAATTACAGTCTTGTTAATAAATTTTAAGTTTTTGTCTGAAATTTGAAGAACTCTTAAACTTTTTCAAATTTCAAATTTTTTTGGAATGGTTTTGAATTAGAATTCGATATTTCGATGTTCAAATTCACATTGTAAAAACAGATTTATAAAAAATTAACATTTTTTAATAAAATTTCAAAATTCCAGTTTTAATTTTCAATTTGCGAATAAAGTTGAAAAAAAAGGTCAAATTTTGAGAAAATAGTCAAATTTTGAGAACAGTCTTTTATGAAAAGGGCAAATTTTGAAAAAAAAAATCGAAATTTTGAGAAAAAAGACGTATATCGAGGAATAACTTGAGATTACCAGGAACATAAAGAATCGGATTTTGGGACAAGGTCGAAATTTCGAAAAATGATGGATTTTGAGAAAAGTCTACGTTTCGAGAAAATGACGAATTCCGAAGGAATATCGAGATGTCCAAAAATAAAAATGAATTCTGCAAAAAAATTCGAAATTTCAAAAAACAAATCTAAATTTCGAGAAAAATATCAAAATTTCGACAAAAAAAACCAAATTTCGAGAAAGGAATCGAAGCAAAAATGAAAAATAGTTCGAAACTTCGAAAAAAATACCGCTATTTCTAAAACAAGATCGAAATTTCGGGAAATTGCTCAATCCCTACAGTGCAGTGTTACCGGTTCATCAAATCTACGGAAAAGCGGCTTGGAGATTCGTATTATTGTATCCACGTGTACAGTCTATGCTAAAAATCGAGTAACGGTAGCACTCTGGTCTTTACGACTCGCAGCGCAGATCTAAGCTTTCAAAAACTTTTAGCTACGATTACTGTCGGTGAACTATGAACGCACGAATACAAAAGCAATTAAACAAAAGGAGCAGACTTGCAGACAAATCTTTAGGCGACCTAACATCCTAAAAATTTCGCAAATTTCGATCAAAATACTGATAGCAATTGGACCCTGATATGCTACTACTATTGTTCTGTAATGTATCGCGACATGGAAAAACTAAAAATCCAGGAGTTATTGTCAAGATGTCAACAAAGACAAACCACCAATGAGTAGAAGAAAGAGACCACAGTAGTGGTTGGATAGAGATGTACGACGAGTTATTAAAGGAAACAGAACGCACGAAGACAGAAGCAATTAAACAAAAGGTGTAGACAGATCTTTAGACGACCTAAACATCCTCAGTGTTACGCCAGGAACTCGACTCGAACAAAAAAGGTGCTCGGAATTCGGCGATAGCGCAGATTCTAAGCAAGGATCCGAGCAAGGAACGCCGAACTGTGGCACCCAACAGTTACAGCCGTTGGAAGGGTCGCTTTTTAGAAGGGGGAACGAACACCCTACAAACCACCACATAATCTGGCTATATCGTTCCGAGATTTTCACTGTATTATTTCGCTACTGAGGGAACTCATTACACAGATTTGTTAAGAGGTTCATTGAATCTGAGCGCCCGATCCGACGAGCGGCACCGGAAGGGGGGGCGACGAGCGTTTTGTTATTAAAGCTCACCACCAATCATGTCGAGCACATTAGTTGGCTATATAACGATTTATATTTATTGATTCCATTTCGGACCGCCTGCCATTCAAATATTTTTATGGCGTTGTAAATTTTACAAAACGTGTTTAGTAATTGACTAATGTAATCGATTTCTGTATTTATTATTGCTTCTATCAATGTAAACTAAACTTCTAGTCTACTGTATAAATAGCTTGTCATTCCGTGGTGCCTTTGATTCCAGATAACTTGAAAACGTAAAAACAACTTCACCAAGATTTTATGGCTCCAACTCGGTTAAGAAATCCGTGTTGCTTTTCTGCGGAACCGATTCAAAATCTTTTATTTCGTGTACTCTGGTGCAAATTTTAAATTGAAATCTCAAAAAAATATCGAATTCCAAGTTTAAATCTGATATATTTTTTGACATTGCAAATATAAAATTGAGAGAAAAGGGGAACCATTTCCATTTTATGTGTAACTGAAGTGTCTAATTCTGTTCGTAATGTTTGGAAACAATTTTACCTTTCCTTTAATGTCTGTATTAAAACTATTACATCCATATGTATAAACAATAAAATAAAAGGTATTTTTTTTTAAGTAAACCTACTTTTCTTATTTTTTGGCATCAAAAGTAAAATATTTTTTCTTTTTCTGCTCTTCTTCTCTTCTCTTCTCTTCTCTTCTCTTCTCTTCTCTTCTCTTCTCTTCTCTTCTCTTCTCTTCTCTTCTCTTCTCTTCTCTTCTCTTCTCTTCTCTTCTCTTCTCTTCTCTTCTCTTCTCTTCTCTTCTCTTCTTTTCTCTTCTTTTCTCTTCTCTTCTCATTTCATCTCATCTCATCTCATCTCATCTCATCATCATCTCATCTCATCATCATCGTCATCTCCTCATCATTTCCTCATCACCTCCTTATCATCTTTTTATCATCTCCTCATCATCTCCTCATCATCTCCTTATCATTTCCTTATCATCTCTTCTCTTTTCTTCTCTTCTCTTCTTTTCTCTTCTCTTCTCCTTTCTTCTCTCCTCTTCTCTTCTCTTCTTTTCTCTTCTCTTCTCTTCTCTTCTCTTCTCTTCTCTTCTCTTCTCTTCTCTTCTCTTCTCTTCTCTTCTCTTCTCTTCTCTTCTCTTCTCTTCTCTTCTCTTCTCTCTATTCTTCTCATCTCCATCTCATCTCATCTCATCTCATCTCATCTCATCTCATCTCATCTCAGTCTCATCTCATCTCATCTCATCACTCATCTCAATCTCATCATCGATAGCGTCATCTCCTCATCATTTCCTCATCACCTCATTATTATCTTTTTATCATATCTTCCATCATCTCCTCATCATCTCCTTATCATTTCCTTATCATCTCTTCTCTTCTCTTCTCCTTTCTTCTCTTCTCTTCTCTTCTCTTCTCCTTCTTCTCTTCTCTTCTCTTCTCTTCTCTTCTCTTCCCTTCTCTTCTCTTCTCTTCTCTTCTCTTCCCTTCTCTTCTCTTCTCTTCTCTTCTCTTCTCCTCTTCTCTCTTCTCTTCTCTTCTCTTCTCCTCTCTTCTCTTCTCTTCTCTCTCTTCTCTTCTCTTCTCTTCTCTCTCTTCTCTTCTCTTCTCTCTCTCTCCTCTTCTCTTCTCTTCTCTTCTCTATTCTTCTCATCTCATCTCATCTCATCTCATCTCATCTCATCTCATCATCATCTCATCTCATCATCATCGTCATCTCCTCATCATTTCCTCATCACCTCCTTATTACCTTTTTATCATCTCCTCATCATCTCCTTATCATTTCCTTATCATCTCTTCTCTTCTCTTCTCTTCTCTTCTCTTCTCTTCTCTTCTCTTCTCTTCTCTTCTCTTCTCTTCTCTTCTCTTCTCTTCTCTTCTCTTCTCTTCTCTTCTCTTCTCTTCTCTTCTCTTCTCTTCTCTTCTCTTCTCTTCTCTTCTCTTCTCTTCTCTTCTCTTCTCTTCTCTTCTCTTCTCTTCTCTTCTCTTCTCTTCTCTTCTCTTCTCTTCTCTTCTCTTCTCTTCTCTTCTCTTCTCTTCTCTTCTCTTCTCTTCTCTTCTTCTCTTCTCTTCTCTTCTCTTCTCTTCTCTTCTCTTCTCTTCTCTTCTCTTCTCTTCTCTTCTCTTCTCTTCTCTCCTCTTCTCTTCTTTTCTCTTCTCTTCTCTTCTATAATCATATTATTTGCCCTTCCACTAAACTTTCCAGAAGCTCCTGAAAGAAGGCCCCAATTTGGAAATAGAACAACCTTTACTCCTTGGTTCCCCAATACATAGATAATAAGGGGTCCACCTCATAAATGCCTCCTTAAAAAAATCAGTCTTTGCAATAGTGCTACATTCTTTATTTAAACACATAGATTTAAAGACGATTATTATCGCATTTTGATATTGATAATGCAATTCTAAGAAAAGCGTAAATGGTCCGATTGATAACAGAATAGAGAATAAAATATGTCGAGCGGAAATGGGCAGATAATTGCTTGGAGCTCAAGCGGCCCGGTCGCAAGTGATCCAACATATTTTGCATATGTATGCAGAGACTACATTTTTACTCAAAATTTGTCTTAATTTTTTATACTTCGGATTATTCGACCTGTTTTGGGATCCGACCTACCCCTTAGTCCCATCATGGTCAGATTAGAGAAGTTCTACTCTATATCCACGCGTACAGCCTATGCTAAAAATCGAGTAGTGGTGTCAATTGGAGCTTATGTCTCGCTCTATGCAACCGACACCTAACATTCCAAAAAAAGTTGCGATTACCGCCGGTAAATTAAGGTAATTGTTTCCAAAATTAACAAACGCCATCTGTCTCAAAAATACGTCTCAGTTTTGCCTTCAACCCAAAAGGGATAACGTAGGTTTACCAGTTTTCGAATTTAATATCTTGGTTGTTTTTCTGCAATTTACACGTTTGCAGCGAGCTGTTTAAAAAAATATTCTCTCTGAATCCATCACCGCAACCTTGGGAATCGTCTGATGAATGAAACGGTAGAAATTTTGGTGTCTTGCGTCGTTTAGAGCGTTAGTCCGGCAGACGACGCGCTGCCAGGAACATCTGTCGAGGTTCGTCGTTCGATCGCGGTAGCCGTGCTCGTTGAACTGTGCTGTTCATCATTTGTCCAGTTCGAAAACGAACGCCAAGCGACGGAACGACGCGAAAACAATACCCGGCTAATAACACGGTTCCGCTCTGCGGTAATACACGTTCCACGCCAAAGTGTTTATTCGCTGTTTATAGTGCAAAGGTGCGAGCCTGTTTTATTGTCAGTGTTGTGCGATTTCGGTTATTCCCAGTGAAATGGACGAGGGTAGCTCTTGACTTTGGATTTATGGGATATCATCGTCAACATGTTCAAAACGGTCAGTAGATGGACGAAGATGCGATTAGCGTTTAGTTAGGAAGCGTGGATACTTCAATTAGAGGATTCTCAGTTTCAATTGTGACTGTATCGAGAAAAGAGAATTAAGCACATGGCGCCTTAATTATTCACTTTTATTTCGTAGGTCAAGATACTTGAAATTGTTTAGTAGACGATTACATGAAAACCCGCGCTTTTGAACTAAGGTTTCATTCACGTCTTTTTGTACGTGGTCATGGCTCATGTTACGTCCTATGGTCATGTACTAAGGCCAAACAAATCCTGATGGATGAGTTCCTAGTGAATTGGGGATGCTTGACAATGTTACTTTGGTTAGAGAAATACGTCTTGCTATTTAACTGATGTAAAGTAACGAAAGCTGCTCGAGGAGTTATTTCGTCTGCAATCATGTATTCGAAGCAGAAATCATCCTTCAGAAACTATATTAATAGGAAATACGACAGAAGATGTAACAATACCATACGATCTACGTTATCTGAAGTATTGTGTAATCGTCATTGTTATTCTCGTTAATGTAGTTTCTCAATATGAATTATTCACAAGTTAGCAGAAAATACAACAATATGAAGAACAATACTTTCACAGTAATTGCTTCAGATATGAAGTATATTGTAGACTGGTCATTACTTGTTCTATATGAAGTACTGTGGAATTGTCATTATTCATTTTGTTTTATTTTTTGTTTCACTAAACTGGATAAAGTTGCTGGTAAAAGCCCTGAGCTTTTAATCTGATTCCTCGTGCTTAAGTAATTCTATAGTTCAAGAATTTGATTCCATTTAGCATCTGACGAAGAACCCAGGATTGGAAATCGTTGATCCATCATAGGTTTCTTGTTGCTGAAAAAGAATCTTTAAATGTGTGATGTTATTAAATGAACTATATTAAGGAAAGTTTGCACAATCAGTCAGGAACTTCTATCCGCGTTTGGTCCCCAGATTTCAGAGCAGATCCAGAGATCTAAATCAATCCAATGATGTATGATGGTCTTAAAAGAGCTATATTAAAGAAACTTTGTACACTGAGTCAGGAACTTCTATCCGCGTTTGGTCCCCAGATTTCAGAGCGGATCCAGAGATCTAAAACAAGTAAAATGATGTGTGATGGTATTAAAAGAGCTATATTAAAAAATGTTGTACTCTCACTCAGGAACTTCTATCCGCGTTTGTTCCCCAAATTTCAGAGCCGATCCAGAGATCTAAGACAAGTCAAATGATATCAAATGATGTGTGATGGTATTAAAAGAGCTATATTAAAGAAACTTTGTACACTCAGTCGCGTTTGGTCCCCAGATTTTAGAGCAGATCCAGAGGTCTAAATGAACTCAAATAATGCCATCACTTGCCCCAATTTAGACTCCTGTTGATGAATGTGGAAGTAATTTGATTTGATAGGTGAAGAAGCCAAAACTGTAACCAGTTAAGAACAATCTAGTTCTCTAGAATTTAACACTGCCTGTCAATTTTTTTTTGTTTTTGAAGGGTTATCATTTAGTGGTGAACTTAGAATTGGAAATCGTTGATACATCAAATATTCACAGTTATGGGAAGAGAATCTTTAAAGTTATGTGTAGAATAGTGTTAACTGAGCAATATTTAAAAAGCTTTAGACACTCCCAGATTCTTTCGTGTTTGTCCCCAAAATCTGGAACAGGTTCAGAAGACTAAATCGAATAAAATAACTGTCTCAGTTAGACAGCAACTGGTGTCGCCTGGAAGCAATTCATGTTTCATCGTTGAAGAAGCCAAAATTGTAACCAATGCACCAAACTTTTCCAAAAAGAGAACTTGGGAATATCAAACGCGACACGGAATGATGGACCTTCAGAAGCGTCTATGGCCTGAAACAAATAGAGAAGCATAGAAGTAGTTTTTCACGACTTTCTTGTTGTTGTCTTGCTTTTTCTTGTTTTTGCCGCAAGAACAAGGCAAGCATTTGTGAGAAAAAACAAGACAAGAAGTTTGTGAGCAAGAACAAGACAAGAAGTTCTCTTGGCAAGACAAGAAGTTCTCTTGGCAAGACAAGAAGTTCTCTTGGCAAGACAAGAAGTTCTCTTGGCAAGACAAGAAGTTCTCATGGCAAGACAAGAAGTTCTCTTGGCAAGAGCAAGATCTCTTGTCAAGAAATTAGCAAGAAGCAAGATTTCTTGCTTTTCTTCAATATTCTCTTATAATAAGCGATGCTCCAGGAAATAGTCTCTCTGATGAGACTGCTTCTTGTCATTGAACTAAGTATATCTTTTATAATTTCTAATGAATATAGGATACGAATTTTCAAATTACAACATCAGTCATATTCGTATTCCCTTACGTTCGTCGATATCAAAATAGCCATCAACTTCCTGTTTCCACTTAGATCTTGAAAAAAAGTTTTGACTGATTTAACTTAATTGAAGGTATTTAAAGCACTCTTCTCAGTAGTCGAATTTGAAGCAGCCAGGAAAGTAACATTGCTTTTTCCTTTTCTTTATAACTTTGTTGTTGTTCTTCTTCTTTTCGAAGATCTATTGGCCTGTATTCCTTCGAATGCAGGCATTCTGGTTTTCTTGAGATGTGGATTGCCAGCTGTCTTTCCATCTCTTTGGTGGTCTTCCTCTTAGTCTACATTCTACGGGCGTGTCCTCCAGGGCCCTTCGAACAACTCTGTCTTCTTCCATTCTCCTCACGTGGTCATACCATTGGCGTCTTCTTTGTCTGCCCCCTCCTACCACATCGTTCACTTCACATATTCTTCTGATCTCATCGTTTCTAACTCTATCTCTAAGTGTTTTCCCGGTGATTGCTCCCAGCGTTTTTATTTGATAACTTTGTTCAATTTTTTAATTTGTCACTTCCTTCAATTATTTTTTTTTAATTTGCTGAAAGAAGAACGTTTCATTTTTACTGCTGTTGATATAAAATTAGAGCAACATAATATATTCATTTGAATTTTTATGTTTCAGAGTTTTGTCCCTGACTGTCGGTCAGGTTTCCTCAGGCCTAATTCCCAAATTTATGGTTTTACTTTGTCTTTACATCTTTTATATATGATATACTTTTTAAATTGATTGTATCCCAATCAATTCTGAACCTGTTTTGTTATCACTCATTCTCAAAAGCAACAAGGCAGCAAGAACACGAAATAGCAAGAGTCTTGCATGCAAAACAAGAACCAAGGCAGCAAGAAATTGGCAAGACATGAAGTAAAACAATTTCTTGTCTTGTTTAGCTAGACAAGACAAGAAGTTGACAACCAAGACAAGAAATCTTGCTTTGTGCATCACTACATAGAAGTTATCACTATGTTAAGTTCTCACCAAGATAAACAGGAATTTGCTGTCTTTGACTGTCTTGTATGTCTTGGGGGCCATTGCTCTAACGCGTTTCGATAACCTGAGCTATCATCCTTAAAGAAATTGAAATACAAATCTTGTCCCCGGAAACCAAGAAAGATTAAAAAACACAACAAAGGTTGCTCTAACGCTTTTCGATAGTCAAGCTATCATCTTCAAAGAGATACTCAGATACGTAGTATCTCACTTTTGGAGGAGACAAGATTTGTATTTTAATTTTTGAAGGTAACCGAGGACCAGTCCATTCCACCAAAATCTTCAGAGAGAAAAAAATGTCATTGAAGTATTTGTAGAAAAAAGACAGATCACCAACCGTGAAATACTGGAGTGTGTCTGGAAAGACCCAGTTAAGTTTTATCATCAGTTAGACGAATAGTTCTTCTTTGAATGGTATCCAAAAGAGCCAATGATTTAATTTATCTTCAGAGAGTCAGTAGCTAATAAGAGAGTGTATCTGGAAAGGCCCAGTTATGTTTTATCATCAATTAGACTAATGTTTCCAAATCGGTGTGTCACCATACACTAGTGGTGTCGTTGGAAGCTCCCAGCTGTATCGCTATGAGATATAAGATCATAAAAATTTCCAAATGTACAATTTAATTTTTTTTAGTCATGGAAAATTGTAGAGGTGATCGTGCTGACCTTTTTTTTGATTGTCAAAAATGTATTAGGCGCTTGGGAGCTCATGAGAACTGTGAGAACGTTTTTTTGGGAGCAAAAAATTCTTAGACAATTAATGTGCGTCGCTGTTTTTCACCCAATACCAAAGGTGTGTCGTTTCCAAAAATAAAGGTTGGAAAACACTGAGTTAGACAAATAGCTCTTTGAATGGTATCCAAAAGAGCCAAGGATTTAATTTGGGTTCATAAAGAGTTAGTAGCCAGTGAGATGTGAAGTATTTCTTACGTGTCTCAAGAATGTTGCCCTAAGGAGATGATACCCCATCAGTTTCTGCGAGCATCCCCCACGAAAGTACTTGCAGAAAAGAGACAACGTCTGTGCGCCAGTGTTTCGAGAGATTCGATCAAATTCTCATCAATTGCTCTTTGAATTGAATCCAAAAGAACTTTGAGGTTGAACTCCAAACATGAGAACAGTATTCTACTGTTGGGCTAACTTCAGCTTTGCAGAGAGTGAGCAGCAGATAAGTTACCAACCATCCGCCTGTGCTACAAAGTTTCGAGGGAATCGGTCACACTCTTTTCATCGAACGAATCGCTTTTTCTTGAATTGAATCCAAAAAGGCCAAAGTGTGCTTTGGAGCTGAACTCCAAACATGAGAACAGTATTCTAATGTTAGGCTAATTTTAGCTTTGTAGAGAGTGAGCAGCAGATAAGTTACTAACCATCCTCCTGTGCTCCAATGTCTCTAAAGATCATGCTCTGTTCATGAAACAAATCTTTTTTCCTTGAATTGAACCCAGAAGAGCCAAAGTGTGCTTTGGGGCTGAACTCCAAACATGAGAACAGTATTCTAGTGTTGGGCTAACTTTAGCTTTATAAAGAACGAGTAGCAGATAAGTTACCAACAATCCTCCTGTGCTCCAATGTCTCTAAGGATCATGCTCTCTTCATCAAACAAATCGTTTATCCTTGAATTGAACCCAAAAGAGCCAAAGTGTGCTTTGGGGCTGAACTCCAAACATGAGAACAGTATTCTATTGTTGGGCTAACTTTAGTTTTGTAGAGAGTGAGTAACATATAAGTTACCAACAACCTTCCTGTGCTCCAATGTCTCTAAGGATCATGCTCTCTTCATCAAACAAATCGTTTTTCCTTGAATTAAACCCAAAAGAGCCAAAGTGTGCTTTGGGGCTGAACTCCAAACATGAGAACAGTATTCTATTGTTGGGCAACTTTAGCTTTATAGAGAGTGAGTAGCAGATAAGTTACCAACAATCCTCCTGTGCTCCAATGTCTCTAAGGATCATGCTCTCTTCATCAAACAAATCGTTTATCCTTGAATTGAACCCAAAAGAGCCAAAGTGTGCTTTGGGGCTGAACTTAAAACATAAGAACAGTATTCTAGTGTTGGGCTGACTCTAGCTTTATAGAGAATGAGTAGCAGATAAGTTACCAACAATCCTCCTGTGCTCCAATGTCTCTAAGGATCATGCTCTCTTCATCAAACAAATCGTTTATCCTTGAATTGAACCCAAAAGAGCCAAAGTGTGCTTTGGGGCTAAACTCCAAACATGAGAACAGTGTTCCAGAGTTAACATAACTTGAGCTTTGTAGAGGGTCAGCAGCTGATGAGACGTGAAGTACTGTTTAACTCGAGTTTTTGAGAGGCGGATTTTGCAGTGCCGTTCACATGATCATTCTATGTAAAGCTAGGAGTTTACATTTACTCCTAGAATAGATGAATTAGATTAGATTAGAGAGATTTTTACCATCCATAAAAATGTTGGTTGCATTATCCCTTGATGCAACTGCTTGAGTTTTTGAGGCATCCAAGTCAAGCAGATTTTTCATTTTCCATCCAAAACGACCTCGAGACCACGTTCTATATCTGCGGTTTCATTAAGGTTAGTTACTCGTAGACTAATCAAGGATTTTGCCTCTAGACAGCCCCGAACAAATTTCAAGATGGTTTAGATCAGGAGTTGGACACTTTTTACCGCCACCAAGAAACTTTTGTCATGTCACAGGGACCTGTCATCAAGATACTTACTAGTAATTTTACTATTTACATTTTACTAGATTTTACATTAACTGCAACTGTCACTATCATTGTTGGCAGCCTTTTTGTCTTTTATTGTTGTTTATTTACTTGCCATATTATGACATAATAACAAATAACACTATATTTTTTGAAAAATTCAGGTCAGCCACACCCTATTATATAAACTAAAAATTACTACAATTTAGAAATATTTCGTCATTTAGAGGTTTGCAAGCCTTTCCTTTGACAGAGTGTCCGACGCCTGGTCTAGATATAGAGTATTACCTATTTCCGCTTTTGACCATAAGATGACCAGGTTTTGGTCCTTTGGAACTTGCTGGAGCAATCAGTATCACTCTAAGGCTGGAAAGTTTGGAGACCCTTGGTTTAGACTAGAGGCTTTGTCACGCCTTCACATCTATAGTCTATAATCATCTAAAATCAGCTAAAATCATCTATAATCAGCTAAACTGTAGTTTGCGAGATACCACAGGCAATTAAGACGACGATTTTTTAATTGCTGCTTGTCCCCAAAGAGTTGTAGAACAATGGATTTGTTGTCCATTTGTCTATAGGACTTCCGCGATTTTGTCTACGAGTGTCAACTAGCCATTAGCCTATTTGAAGTAGCAACAATAGTGGTTTGTCACAAAAAAGGATAGCCAATAACGAAGATGGTCTGCAAAGACAACTTCATTCATTTAAAGTGAAGGATAAAGAATATAATATGCAGATTTCAGCGGAAAAAACCAAGTGCATGGTAACTAGCAAAGAATCACATAGATGTAAACTGGAATTGGAAGGTAAAAGCATAGTGATGACTGGGACTACCTGGGAGTTGAAATCACCAGCGAGATAAATCTAAAAGCAGAAGTAACAAAGCAAACGATCAAAGCGATAGAAATATGGAGAAACAAATTCATGAACACAGAAAGCAAAATGAAAGTATATAAAACAACAGTGAGACCAATATCAGCAGAAACAAGGGTAGACATAAAGGGGACAAAACAGAAAATAAACAGTGTGGAAATGGAAAGAAGATCAATGAAAGGCATAACATTAAGAGATAGACAAACAAATAGTAACATATGAGAGGAATGTAACATACAAGACGTCAACAAATGGGTGAAAACGAGAAAGAAAAAGTGGAACGAACATGGAAATAGGATGAGATCAGATCAACTGGCAAATATCTCTAAAAACAATAAACCATACAGCGAAAGATCAGTGAGAAGACCAAAAAAGCGAAGGCAGGAACAACATAGAGTCAACAACAACAGAAACTGAATGAGGCAGACGAAGATAAATCCTAGTCATACGAAGAAGAAGAAGAAGACAAAAAAGGATGATATTAGACTAAAGTACCTGTTCCAAGTAAGGCCACGTTAAAGTTTGATGTCTCGTAAATTTGATATAGTTTAACAAAACTTTTTCAGATTTTAATGGAAGCACCTTTAGGTTGTTTTCTTCGAGCCAGTAGATAAACACCCCTATGGAGTCAACCCTTATAGATTAAAAAAAAATTTAAGTAATACTTTGGCCTTATTAGGAACCCCCTATGACTATATCTGCCAAACCGTTGATGATAGACATCTCAAAATTTATATGATGATACTCCATTATGTTGTTTATAAATGTACAGAACGTCTTGCCTGTGCTTTTTGACAGAAAAAATTTCCAAGTACTGGAGTTTAAACCCAACAACGTTACTCTTTTATATTTGGTAGAAAATCATAAGAGACGATAGTTAGAGGGCTTCAACATTTGAACGCAATTAAATTTCTTGTGCATCGAACCACAAAAAGATACAAAAATACTGGCATCATTGCAAAACGTTATGGTGGTGGTCGAAAAAGGACAGCAACATCTGCAGAAATGTTCCAAAAATTTATAGCAATGTATGCAGTGTGCCAAAAAGTTATGGCAGAAAATTGGCTTCTGATCTGAAATTTTCTCTCAATTATCTGAAAATATCAACGCGAATCGGGCAAATAATTTTGCAAAATGATGACTAAAGCGCCCTTGACATCCAAAAAATTATCCAATCCTACACTGAAGCAAAAAAAATTATAGCGAAGCGAGCCTCTCTTACTTTCGTAATAAATCCAGCTTAGACCGTGGAACAATTGAACAAATGGAAGTCTATTTTTAATCCTTAGAATAATTCTATTAATTTTAATGTTTAATGGAAGAGTAATGAAACTGGCTTTCGTTATGGTGGCAAAGAAGGATCTTGCTTTCAATTAAAAACGACATTAATAGTCCCATGAGACGCCTCATGAAAAGTCATCACTGAAACCATTCTACGAGTGTAATCCTCATACACCAATCAGAGTTCATTTAAAGTAATATTCTGAGGCTAATAGAACTTAATTGCTTATGATGTAATAATAGTTTTGTAGCAAATATGCGACGTCAGTTATGGTTGAAGTGCACTATTGGTCAAGTTATTCTTGGAATTCAGCAGGTAAAGACCTCGAAGGCGAGCCAACTTGAAGAATGGCCTTTAAAGATTACGATCGCGCTGAAAGATAATCTACAACAATTGACCATTTCAAACCGCATCTGCCCAAGCGGATTTTTCAAATCTCACATTATAAATATAGAGATACAAAGGTAATAGAACATTCAATGCAGACAACGCTGGTGCTGACTTTATATGGAGAATGTAACTTAAACCACTCTAATAATTAAGTCGACGGACTTGAGGGGATTTATAAAGCCTAGTGAACAATTGGCAGTCTTCTCAATGCAAGAAAAAGGGTTTAAAGTTAATAAGGATGAAGAGCATCGAGTTCAAGATGCAGCCACCCTTCATTTAAACTAATCGTTACTCATATATAAATGCGAAAGTGTGTTTGACTGTTTGTCCGCTTCAGTGTTGCCAAATTTCGCGCCCTTTCTCAATGTTTTACTCTCGCGCATATGACACGACTCATTTTCTATGAAAATAAATGCAAAACTTCGCAATGACAACACGACGACTGCGTCATCTAACGATGAGGGTCCAAAATTAATGTAACTTTGCAAGTAGGAGTCTTGTAGAGTAATGCGATAGAGCGCAACTCCCTCTTTTCTCGGCTTCTCTGCGGTGATAGTTGCCGTATCTCTCGTATTTTACGGATTCTTCCATATTTTGGTAAAAGCGTATTTGGAAGGAAATCTCGCGTATTTTCAAGAGTGCAACGGTAACACCAATTTCATAAATAAGAAAGCATATTTTGTAAACATCTCGAGAAAGATAATAATTTCTCATACATCCCAAGCAACACCTAGCCTTAGAGCATATAATTCGTTAAGTAACATGATTTTTAATTTAACGCAAAAGAAAAAACTCCACGACTTGGTATATATGGTATTTATAAATTGAATGTCTCTGAGTGTAATACTGTTTACATAAGTCAAACATGACGTAATTTTCACATTAGTTACAGCGAACATCTTGCTGCCTTCAGAAATAAACAGAAAGATTGCAAACCATCTATTAGAAACGCAACATAAACTTACATGCGCGAACACAGTAGAAGTATTACATGTTTGTAATAACACTAAAAAACTTGGAAGCCATAGAAATTCACAAATATTTACAATGTAGTCAATTTACACTTATGAACGCGCAGCTTGATCTTCTAAACACACCTCTAATTGGAGCTTTGGACGAGAATTAGACGGATTATTGGTAGGAGTTTGTGATCCATGGAGCTTGTTAGCATAACAACGGCTAAACAAATTGCTGGTATGACCGCCGATGATGCAGTAATGCGAACCCAGGTCGGGTGTTAGCAAATATTTATCGAAACATTGTGGAAATTTTAATAACTGTTGCTTTTTAAACGTTAATAAATTTTAATAGTTATGAATATTACAGAATTCCAGGAAGTAAGGGTTGGAAATGTCAACAATAAAAAATGGTACTAATATACTAATAAACAAATGACGCAACTGAACATTTCAGGGAAATATATCCAAATAAAGACGGACATCCCTTAAGGCTCTGAGGAATGTGGAAACAAACTCAGTGCTGGTATGGAACTGCCACCTAGCTTTAGAACGTCTATCACAAGAGAATGCAATTGATCTAATATGGATCAAAGGACATTCTGGAAAAGAGGGAAACGAACGCGCTGACGAACTGGTGAGGAAGGGACAATTCGCTGGACCAGAACCAACCCTTCCCCTAGCGAGATCAACCGTAAGATCCCTACTTAACAAAGAAATTTATCGTAAACACAAAGCAATTTGGGCATCAATAACAACATGCAGACAAACTCACGCATTAGAATGTCAGGCAGGGAAAGGGCAAAACTATGCCTACAACTCTCAAGGAATAATCTCAGGAAACTTGTAGGGATTTGGACAGGTTAAACAAACACCTCAACAAAATGGCAATTATAAAGGACCCGAGTTGCAGAGGGTGTTTAGAAGAAGATGAGAGGGTCGACAAGGTGATGTGTCAGTGCTCGGCACTAGCATCAATCAGAGGATCCACGCTGGAGGACTTCTGGCCTAGTGTGGCCTAGTGTGGCCAGTTTGAGAGAGGCGCATCCAAGGGACGTTCTTCAGTTTCTCAATAAGGTTGGGTGGCTGAATGAATGACCAAGGACACCTCAATCACGGGGATAGCACAATGGGCCCGGAAAGGGTGGCCTAAATGCTGGCCTAAACTTTAGGCAACCCACAACGAATCCAGAATCAAGATATTAATTAGTAAAAAAATCTACAGAAAAACAACTATCCAAAGTGACGAACAATCCTACATGGATTGCTAGTTTTTTATGTTGATGTAAATTGGCCATTAACTGGCATGAACAGGAAATAATTATTACTAATTGCCGGTGTGAAAAGGGTGAACATTCGATTGTCTTCTACGCGATTAATAGAAACTAAGAAATAATTTGAAAGTATTAAATATTGTTGAGTTGTTTCATCATTCATTCTATTAAGATAGTAAGTTTATTTCGAGTTAATTGGGTATTGGGGATTTTCACACTACGATTAGACTATCGATGGAAATAAATCTTAAGTATTATTACGAATTATGTTTCAGAGAGCACGCCTGCGAAGCTAATTAATTTGTACACAAGTATGATTTCGTAAAAGCGGTTATCTTGTTCGTTGATCAATACAACACGCACATTTACGATGTGGTACTTGAAATATTACTAAGACTTTATTAAAACTCTCGTTGGAGAAATTTGGGATTTAACGAATTTCCCTGCGTCTGCGCCAAACCAAAGAAAAAGTTCTGGTTTCCATTTGTATCGTATGAAGACTGGTATTATGAACACACCCAAGGAGTATATAGTGCGCCCTAAATCGCGAACATCCGGCGTCCCGTGCAAGGTTGAATCGGGACCTGTAAACGAGACACTGGCACCATAGGAATAGGAGTAGTGTACCAAAGGGGATTCTGGCTCACAAAATGGCGGGAAATTCAAAAAAGTGGTGGGAATAGATAGATGAAGTAAACCCAACTGCTAGACAACTAAAAACAATTCCTAGACAAGTACTGGTCAAGCAGTTGGTTGCAGTTGTCCAGCAGTTGGTCTTACTTGTCAAACAGTTGTACAAATACTTGTCTAACAGTTGGTTTGAGTTGCCTATCAGTTGGTTTTACTGTTTAGTAATTGGACAAGTACTTGTCTAGGAGTTGGTTTTAGTTGTCGAGCAGTTGGTTTTACTTTTATAGCAGTTGGACAAATACTTGTCTAGGAGTTGTTTTTAGTTGTTTAGCAGTTGGTTTTACTTGGTCTATCCCCACCACTTTGTTGAATTTCCCGCCATTTTGTGAGCCAGAATCCCCCTTGGTACACTACTAATAGGGTAACATGGCGCACTCGCAATAGCGGGTTCAATCTGGATAGTGTCCCAGGCAAATATTGCCTAGCGTCCCTCGCGATATGCTTTGGTGGGCAAAAAAGATGAGCCATAATTTTGGTGCCAAAAAAAATTTGGCCGCTAAGAAAAATGTAATTGGCTCCCAGGCACCCCTAGGCATCTGTTTGGTTTGTCTTATGGAATATCTACCGCTGAGGTGAACTTTTTGACCACCAAGAACTAGTACGAATTTTAGAATCGGGTCTGAATGAACAGATAATGATGACAGGATGTTGTTTTGTTTAAACGAAGTTTCTAATCAGC
This sequence comes from Dastarcus helophoroides, assembly GCA_028583605.1. Classification (NCBI taxonomy): domain Eukaryota; kingdom Metazoa; phylum Arthropoda; class Insecta; order Coleoptera; family Bothrideridae; genus Dastarcus; species Dastarcus helophoroides. Next base: position 13,706,222 of record CM053329.1, read on the forward strand.
TTTTAGAGTCACTGGAACATGTAATCAAATGGTAGAAACTTCCACTTTATAAAGATAAAATTATATTGGACAAAGAAACTACTACTGATGAACTTCAGCTTATTGCCAAAATTTTGACCACCAACAACACCTCAGTTTAAACAAGGATCTATTTTGACCTAACACAAAATATGAAAGCGGTTTTCTTCAAACCAAGGTTCTGGTCAACTCATAGATCCTACGATGGTGTACAACCTGTAAATTGTGTATATTATGAAGATAAAATTATAAGGGAAAAAGAACATGTTACTGATGAACTATCGTTTTCCATTGAAATTTTGACCACCAAAGGATTATTAAGATGGATGTAGGGATTTTATTCCAATATGTAAGATGACGCCGGTATGCCACATGAGATGATGGTGGCCATATGTTCTTTAATTTCAGATGAAGCTTCTGATCAGTTTCTAGTGTCTCTAGCATAACCAATCGATAAGGTACAGCTTAAAAAATGTACCACATGAAGACAATATTAAGGTGGAAAAAGAATATATTACTGATGAACTTTCGTTTCTGATTGAAATATTGACCAACTAAAGGATTATTAAGATGGATGTAGGGATTTTATTCCAATACGTAAGATTATGACAACGGTATGCCACATGAAATGATGGTGGCCACATGTTTTCTGGTTTCAGATGAAGCTTCTGCTGAGTTTCTAGTGTCTTTAGCAGAACCAACCGATAAGGTACAGCTTAGAAAAATGTACCATTTGAAGACAATATTATGGTGGAAAAAGAAAGTATTACTGATGAACTTTCGTTTCTCATTGAAATTTTGACCACCAAACAATTATTAAGCAGGATGTAGGGATTTTATTCCAATACGTAAGATTGTATGCTACGTACGTATGCTACGGTATGCTACATGAGATAATGGCGGGGATGTGTTGTTTGGTTTCTGATGAAGCTTCTAATTAGTTCTAGTGTCTGTAGCATAATCAATCGATAAGGCACAGCTGAGAAATATGTACCATTTGAAGACAATATTATGGTGGAAAAAGAAAATATTACTGATGAGCTTTCGTTTTTCATTGCAACGTTGGCCACCAAAAGATTATTAAGATAGATTATTGCGTCCGAATATGTAAGATTAGACTGTCTAGTTTCAAATGAAGCTTCTGATTAGTTTCTAGGGTTTCCAGCATAACTATTCGATAAGGTACAGCTTGGAAGAATGTACCACATGAAGACAAAATTGTAGTGGAAAAAGAAACTATTACTGATGAACTTTCGTTTTTTGTTAAAATTTTAACCACCAAATGATAATTAAGATGGATTGATTATGCAGGCGATATGGTATTTTGTTTCAAATGAAGCCTATGATTAATTTCAAGGGTTATTAGCACAACCATTTGATAAATTACAGCTTAGAAAAATGTTCCATATGAAGGCAAAATTATAATGGAAAAAGAAAATGTTACTGATAAATTTTCCTTCATTGACATTTTGACCACCAAATGATTATTAATATGGATTTGATTGTACGAGCTTAGAATAATGTTTCATATGAAGGCAAAATTATAGGGAAAAAAGAAAATGTTACTGATGAATTTTCCTTTTTTATTGAAATCTTGACCAAATGATTATTAAGATGGATTTGATTGTACGAGGTTTCATATGAAGGCAAAATTGTAGTGGAAAATAAAAATATTATTGATGAACTTCCCTTTTTTGCTGAAATTTTGACCACCAAATGATTACTAAGATGGATTTACTGAACGAGACTTAAAACATGTTCCATACGAAGGCAAAATTATAGTGGAAGAAGAAACTGTTACTGATGACTTTTCCTTTTTCATTCACATTTTCACCACCAAATTATTATTAAGGTGAATTGGCTGTACAACCTTAGAGCAAAGTTCCATATGAAGACAAAATTATGATGGAAAAAGAAAATATTACTGATGAACTTTCGTTTTTCATCGAAATTTTCACCACCAAAGGATTATTAAGATGGATTGATTGAACGAGGCTTAAAACATGTTCCATATGAAGGCAAAATTATAGTGGAAAAAGAAAATACTGCAGATGAACTTTCGTTTTTCATTGAAATTTTGAACACCAAATGATTATTAAGATGGATTGATTATAGAAGCTTAGAACCATAGTCCATATGAAGGCAAAATTATTGTGGAAAAAGAAAATGTTACTGATGAACTTTCGTTTTTCAACGAAATTTTGAACACCAAATGATTATTAAGATGGATTGACTGTAGAAACCTAGAACTATAGTCCATATGAAGGCAAAATTATTGTGGAAAAAGAAAATATTACTGATGAACTTTCCTTTTCCATTGAAATGTTGACCACCAAATGATTATTAAGATGGATTGACGAAACAAGCTTAGAGCAAAGTTCTATAGGAAGACAAAATTATGATAGAAAAAGAAAATATTGCTGATGAACTTTCGTTTTTCATCGAAATTTTGACCACCAAATGATTATTAAGATGGATAGATTGAACGAGGCTTAAAACATGTTCCATATCAAGGCAAAATATTGTGGAAAAAGAAAATCTTGTAGATGAACTTTCGTTTTTCATTGAAATTTTGAACACTAAATGATTATTAAGATGGATTGATTGTAGAAGCTTAGAACCATAGTCCATATGAAGGCAAAATTATTGTGGAAAAAGAAAATATTACTGACGAACTTTTGTTTTCCATCGAAATTTTAAACACCAAATGATTATTAAGATGGATTGAATGAACAAACTTAGAGCAAAGTTCCACATGAAGACCAGATTATAGTGGAAAAAGAAAATATTACTGATGAACTTTTGTTGTCCATCGAAATTTTGAACACCAAACGATTATCAAGATGAATTGACTGTACAAGCTTAGATCATAGTTCCATATGAAGACAAAATTATAGTGGATACAGAAAATATCATCGATGAACTTTTCTTTTCCATTGAAATGTTGACAACCAAATACTTATTAAGATAGATTGATTGAAGGAGGCTTAGAACATGCTCCATATGAAGGCAAAATTATAGTAGAAGCAGTAAATATTGCTGATTAACTTTCCTTTTTCATTAAAATGTTGACCACCAAATGTTTATTAAGATGGATTGATTGTACGAGCTTAGAATCATAGTCCATATAAAGGCAAAATTATAGTGGAAAAAAAATATATTACTGATGAACTATCCTTTTTTTTGTTGAAATTTTGATCACCAAATGATTACTAAGATGGATTCATTGAACGAAACTTAGAACATATTCCATACGAAGGCAAAACTATAGTGGAAGAAGAAAGTTTAGAGAAAAGTTCGGTATGAAGACAAAATTATGATGGAAGAAGAAAATATTATTACTGAACTTTCGTTTTTCATCGAAATTTTGAACACCAAGATTATTAAGATGGATTGACTGAATAAGCTTAGAGCAAAGTTCCATAGGAAGACAAAATTGTAGTGGCAAACTTTTCTTTTCCATTGAAATATTGACCACCAAATGATTATTAAGAAGAATTGATTGTACCAGAATACGTAGGATCATGAAGGCCATCTGCTGTCTACTTTAAAATGAAGCTTGCGATTGGTTTCTAGAGTCTTAAGCATTCGATAAAGTTTCTAAAGTCTCTGCATTCGATAAAAGTCAGCTTAGAAAAAATGTTGCCTATGAAGGGAAAGTTATAGTGGAAAAAGAAAATATTACTGATGAACTTTTCTTTTTCATTGAAATTTTGATCACCAAAAGTGTCGTATTTAGAATGATCGGTTGATTCCATGCAAAAAATTACCACGAAGATATCCTATTCAGTTTCAGGGGAAGCATCTCATCAATTCTTAGAATCTGTATCAGTTTATTCGATTAGGTACATCTTCCCAAGTATGAAGATGTGGAAGGTGAAAAAATGAAATACTTTTGATGAATCTTATTTCCTCACGGAAATGTTATCTCCAGATGCATCGACTTACCTGAATACGCAAAATCTTGACAACATAAGACGGATTTATTGACTCGACTATTATTGAAAAAAAGTTCAATATTTGCTATTTAGTGATGTCAAAAATGTCCATGTATTGACTCAATTTTGGATACATTTGTTGATACCTCTCATGTTAAGATGGATCGAGTTATCCTAATACGAAATTATAATAACGATTTGCTGTTTAAATTCAAATGAATCTTTTGATCAGTTTCTATGATCTACAGTCGATGAGGCATAGCTTAGAAAAATGTACCACATGAAGACAAAATTGTGGTGGAAAAAGAACAAATTACTGATGAAGCTTAGTTTTCCATTGAAATTTTGACCACCAAACGATTATTAAGATTGATTGCACACGAATACGTAAGATTATGAAGGCGATCTACTTCAAAATGAAGCTTCTGATCAGTTTTTAGAGTTTCTGGCGTAATCATTCACACAGATTAGTCAAGTTATCACTTTTAATTTTTAAGAATGTACACAGACTCAAATACTCTGACATTCTGGTGTTAACCGCTAAGAGACCATCAAAAGTTCATAAAATTATGTAAATACCATTACAGTACACAAGTAAATATTGTAAATTCCGCCGAGAATATGAAAGATGCTTTTAAGATAATATTCCATTCGTTATACTTAAGCCACTCGTAATAATTAATCACGAAATTAATAGCTGAAAAGGTTAGCAAATAGAAAGTCAATCAAACACGAATAACCTATTCATTTGTGGCCCGATTTAGCTCGAAATACGCCGTAAATATCTTTAACTCCATAATCATCTATATTTTTACGTGGCGAACAAACATTGCAAATAAATCAATACTCGATAAAGAAAGAATGTGACTTCCCCTTCGTATCTGATTGCGTTCTTACATACCATCAGAACGGTGGCGGATTTCTAATATCGTTTTATTTATTGATTCAGTTTTGAATAGCGCCTTTAAAAAGGCCATTTTTCCCATCGACATACCAGCGCCAGGCGCGATAAGCTTAAAATTACACCATTTCCGTGAAGTTAGATTAGATTAAAGAGCTCTAAACAATGGAGCTTTATCGCGAAATAATGTAGGATAATTTGGACGTACCATTAATTTATCTGCTTTTTTTATATTCCTGCAGCGATATTAGCGGCGAACGTAGGTGTGTAACAAGCGAATATTTCTTAATTATCTGTTTGTTCCGTCTAATCTACTGCTAGGTGACCACATTGTTTAACATGGGAAAGAAATTGTCAGTTTAATTGGCCAAACTAACCGCAGAGGAAAAATAATTGGCGAGCAGCTGCCGTTCTATGGTTAAAAAATATCAGCATTGATACTACTGAAACTTTTACGCAACAGTTTTTTAAAAATAGTGTGATGGTAGCTTTTTATCAAGAATAAAATATTTCTGCATTTAAATTTTTTGAAGTGATGTCTTTAGTTGTCCCGTTAGGCAATTTTGCTTGCTTTCTGTCCGGTTATATAGCCGCTTTCGTGTCTGTCTGTTCCGTAAAAATCTTGCGATCGATTTTAAACCAACTTCTCGTTGAGCTAGAAACTTGAAATTTTGAACATAGTTCAGATGTGGATGACAATGCAATATTCTAATTGAATGGTGATAAGTAGAGCCCGGAAGTTGTGGCAGTAAAAAAGTTAAGTTTTGGTGCCATAAATGGCAAAATAAAATGGCAGTTAAAACGTATAAAACGGCGTTTATAAATTTTGATTATTTTGATATTGTTGCGCGTTATCGGTTCAAATGATTAACACTTGGTGAATTGTAACCACTTTATTTCAAAACTGAACTCGGGACACTACAACTGTTTAATTAATTAACTTATTCATTGACTTCTAGCTAACTCACTAAGTGAGGGAAAAGCGACCGCCTTATGTAGGTCTCGCTTCGGGTTCTAGAAAAATCCAGCAGACAAGGCTTATCCTTTGCCGAAATTTCTGGAGCGCTTATCTGCCGTTTGACTTAGTATGGCGGCCGCTTCCCCTTATCAAATTTTCTAGAAAATTCCCAACTAAACTTTATAATTAGATTTTGTTACAATATGTATATGGAAAAAGACCTTTCTCTCATAGCAATGTGGCACCAGATTGATGTCACTTTCGTCCCCTCTGGCTTGTAGTCAACTGAAAATACATATTCAACCAGAAATTTTTATATTTCACAATTCATTTTTTTTGGGGAGGTTTCGAGTTTTTCCAACAAATTCGTTTTTTTTTTAATTCAATTTTATTTGTTTGAACGGACTAGTCCTTGGTTATCTTCAAAAATTGAAATACAAATCTTGCCCCCTGAAACCAAGAAAGATTAAAAAACAATGTATTCTTGGAATTCGATTTTTTTTCCTTAAAATCTAACTTTCCCAAAGTTTCGAATTTTTATTTGAAAATTCGTCGTTTTTTGTTCGAAATTTCGTCGTTTCTCAAAATTCAGATTGTTCTGAAAATTTCGACTGTTTTTAAAATACGACTTTCCTCAGGTTTCTTAAAATTTAGCTATTTTTCAAATTTGATCGATCTTTTGATAAAAAAGTAAAACTCTTTAAAAAATATTTATTTACAAATTTTGGGTTTTGGAAATGTATTAATCTGACTTTCTCAAAGTTTCAAATTTTTATTTAAAAATTCGTCGTTTTTTGTTCGAAATGTCGTCGTTTCTCAAAATTCAGATTTTTCTGAAAATTTCGACTGTTTTTAAAATACGACTTTCCTCAGGTTTCTTAAAATTTAGCTATTTTTCCAAATTTTATCGATCTTTTGATAAAAAAGTAAAACTTTTTAAAAAATATTTATTTACAGATTTTGGGTTTTGGAAATGTATTAATCTGACTTTCTCAAAGTTTCAAATTTTTATTTAAAAATTCATCGTTTTTTGTTCGAAATTTCGTCGTTTCTCAAAATTCAGTTTTTCGGAAAATTTCGACTGTTTTGTTGACTTCCCTCAGGTTTCTTAAAATTTAGCTATTTTTCCAAATTTGATCGATCTTTTGATAAAAAAGTAAAACTCTTTAAAAAATATTTATTTACAGATTTTGAGTTTTGGAAATGTATTAATCTGACTTTCTCAACGTTTCGAATTTTTATTAAAAAATTCATCGTTTTTTGTTCGAAATTTCGTTGTTTCTCAAAATTCAGATTTTTCTGAAAATTTCGACTGTTTTTAAAATACGACTTTCCTCAGGTTTCTTAAAATTTAGCTATTTTTCCAAATTTTGTCGATCTTTTGATAAAAAATTAAACTTTTTAAAAAATATTTATTTACAGATTTTGGGTTTTGGAAATGTATTAATCTGACTTTCTCAAAGTTTCAAATTTTTATTTAAAAATTCATCGTTTTTTGTTCGAAATTTCGTCGTTTCTCAAAATTCAGTTTTTCTGAAAATTTCGACTGTTTTGTTGACTTCCCTCAGGTTTCTTAAAATTTAGCTTTTTTTCCAAATTTGGTCGATCTTTTGATAAAAAAGTAAAACTGTTTAAAAAATATTTATTTACAGATTTTGGGTTTTGCAAATGTATTATATTTTTATAAAAAATATAACCCGCGAGAAAATTTTCTTTCAAAAAATTTAAACCTTGTTCTCAAATTTGGTTTTCTCTGCGAAATTTCCATTTTATTTCAAAATTGGCCAAATTCGGTTTTCTCTGCGAAATTTCCATTTTATTTCAAAATTGGCCAAATTCGCCTTTTTCTTGAAAGGATTACTTTTGTCAAAATTCGTCTTTTCTTCCAAAAATTATGATTCTATTCGTGAAATTTAACCTTTTTCAAATTAAAATTTCAATCCTTTCAAAATGTCGACTTTTCCCTCGAAAATTCGATCTTTTTCTCGATTATTTCTCCTATGTCGGGCTTTTTTTGTAAGTTTCGATTTTTTTAAAATCCAACTTTTTGGAATTCCTTAATTTTTGCCTCCAAATTTCGACATTTTTCTCGAAATTTAGACTTTATTATAAAATTCGTTTTTTTATTTTAAATGTATTACTAAAACTTGTCTTTTTTTCTCAAAATTTTGAATTTTTGTCTTCAAATTCGTCAGTTCTTTTTCAAATTTTTGCCATCTCTCAAAATTTGTTTTTTTTTGTGAAAATTTCGAATCTTTTCATACTTCTAATTTTCAACTTCCACCTTATTAACCAAAATATGATTATTTTTGAAATTTGGTCGATTTTTTGATATAAAAACAAAGATGTGGAGAAAAATATTGATTGGGAGATTTTGAAAAATAATTTTTGGAAGTTCTGTAAAAAGGGAAAGATTGCTTTTTTTGAACAGTTCAAATTTATCCCCAAATTTTCTTAAAACTGAAAAATTTTTTAAATTTTTCAAAGAAAGTCTAAACTTTGTCTGAAAAATTTCAATTCTATTTTGAAAATAACGACTTTTTCATCAAAAATCGTCTTTTCCCAAATTGAGAGTTTTTTTTAATTACAGATCGTTTTTTTTTTTAATTTTGACTTTATTCGTAAAATTCGACTTCTTTGTATTAGAATTTGACTTTTTGTGAACAATTCTGGATTTTTTTTCAATTTTAGGTATTTTTCTTATAATGTGGAGCTTTTCCTCGAAATGTTGATTTTTTTTCGAAATTCTATTGTATTTCCTACCACTGGCTTTTAGAACCTGATTTTTTCGAAATTTTCAGTGAATTTTTTGCCTTTTTCGTGAAATTTTGATTTTCATCTCTTTCCAGATTTAGAAACCTTAGTATTTCCTTGAAATTCGTCTTTTTCTCAAAATTTTGAATTTTTCCCTTAGATTTATTTTATCCCAAAATTCCCCTCTTTCTCTATATTCGTCGTTTTCGAAATTGTGATTTTTTTTAGATTTTTCTTTGAAAAATTTGATTTTCTAAAAAATGTTCAAGTCTTTGTCTCAAAAATCATTGTGTTTATCTTCGAATTATCTTTTTTCTGAAAACTTCGATTTTTTTAACAGAGCTTTCCTCAAATTTCAACTTACTTATCAAAATTTGTCTTTTTATCAAAATTTTGCGAACAATATTTGTTTGAGAACTTTCATATTTTTCAAAAATGAATTTTTCTAAAAAGATTAAAATTGCAAACAATTTTATTCACACTTCTTAGAAAAATTCTCAAAAAATTTGGCAAATGGAAATATTCATTTATTTTAAGATGTTACTTTTCTTCGAAATTTCGACTATTCTTTTCAAAGTGCGTCTTTTTTTCGACCTAAATCGAATTTTTATATTTCAAAATTCGTTTTTTTCGTGGAGGTTTCGAGTTTTATCCAACAAATTCTTTTTTTTTTAATTCAATTTTTTTGTTGTTGTTGGAACGGACTGGTCCTTGGTTATCTTCAAAAATTGAAATACAAATCTTGTCCCCTGAAACCAAGAAAGATTAAAAAATAATATATTCTTGGAATTCGATTTTTTTCCTTAAAATCTGACCTTCTCAAAGTTTCGAATTTTTATTTAAAAATTCGTCGTTTTTTGTTCGAAATTTCGTCGTTTCTCAAAATTCAGATTTTTCTGAAAATTTCGACTGTTTTTAAAATACGACTTCCCTCAGGTTTCTTAAAATTTAGCTTTTTTTCCAAATTTGGTCGATCTTTTGATAAAAAATTCGTCGTTTTCGAAATTATGATTTTTTTAGATTTTTCTTTGAAAAATCTGATTTTCTAAAAATGTTCAATTTTTTTCTCAAAAATCGTTGTGTTTATTTTCGAATTATCTTTTTTCTGAAAACTTCGATTTTTTTTAACAGATTTTTCCTTAAATTTCAACTTACTTATCAAAATTTGTTTTTTTATCAAAATTTTGCGAACAATTTTTGTTTGAGAACTTTCATATTTTTCAAAAATGAATTTTTCTAAAAAGATAAATATTGCAAACAATTTTATTCACACTTCTTAGAAAAATTCTCAAAAATTTGACAAATGGAAATATTCATTTATTTTGAGATGTTACTTTTCTTCGAAATTTCGACTATTTTTTTCAAAGTGCGTCTTTTTTTCGACTTAAATCGAATTTTTATATTTCAAAATTCGTTTTTTTCGTGGAGGTTTCGAGTTTTACCAACAAATTCTTTTTTTTTTAATTCAATTTTTTGTTGTTGTTGGAACGGACTGGTCCTTGGTTATCTTCAAAAATTGAAATACAAATCTTGTCCCCTGAAACCAAGAAAGATTAAAAAATAATATATTCTTGGAATTCGATTTTTTTCCTTAAAATCTGACCTTTTCAAAGTTTCGAATTTTTATTTAAAAATTCGTCGTTTTTTGTTCGAAATTTCGTCGTTTCTCAAAATTCAGATTTTTCTGAAAATTTCGACTGTTTTTAAAATACGACTTCCCTCAGGTTTCCTAAAATTTAACTTTTTTTCCAAATTTGGTCGATCTTTTGATAAAAAATTCGTCGTTTTCGAAATTATGATTTTTTTAGATTTTTCTTTGAAAAATCTGATTTTCTAAAAATGTTCAATTTTTGTCTCAAAAATCGTTGTGTTTATTTTCGAATTATCTTTTTTCTGAAAACTTCGATTTTTTTAACAGATTTTTCCTTAAATTTCAACTAACTTATCAAAATTTGTTTTTTTATCAAAATTTTGCGAACAATTTTTGTTTGAGAACTTTCATATTTTTCAGAAATGAATTTTTCTAAAAAGATAAATATTGCAAACAATTTTATTCACATTCGTAGAAAAATTCCCAAAAAATTTGACAAATGGAAATATTCATTTATTTTGAGATGTTACTTTTCTTCGAAATTTCGACTATTCTTTTCAAAGTGCGTCTTTTTTTCGACTTAAATCGACGTTTTTTTCTCAATTATTTTTAATAATTTTTTTCTGGAAAAGGTGACCTTTTGTCAAAGTTTATCTTTTTCTTGGTATTTCGATTTCTCCTCGAAATTCCGTTATATTTTTAATATTGGGCTTTTTCTGAAGGTTCAAACTTTTTTCCAATTTGACTTACCAGAAATTTTTACTGATTTCATAAAATTCAAATTTTTAACACAAACATATTTAGTTTTTCCGCGCACTAGCTTCTCGTAAAATAAGCCTTTTTCCTAAAATTCGCCTTTTTCTAAAAAAAGCGTATTTCTATAAATTTCGACTTTATTCTCAAAATTATACTTTTTTTTTCTTCCAAAACTCGCTCATTTTCAAAATTTTGCCGTTTTCCTTAATGTATGTTTTTTTCTGAAAAGTTTGGTCTGTTTAAATTTGATTTCCTAGAAATTTCAACTCGTGTATCAAGATTCGCATTATTCTCGAGATTTCAGATTGTAATTTCAAAATTCGATTTTTCTGAAATTTTCGATTTTTTCCGCGAAAGAATACTGTATGAAATTACAACTTCTTTTTCAAAATTCAACTTTCCTTGGAACTTACAACTTTTTTTTCACAAAATTTGACTTTTAGAAATTTCGATGTTTTCCGAATTTTTTCGAGTTTTTCGATCTTTTCGAAATATTAATTTTTATTTTAATTTTGATTTTTGAAAACTTTTTTTCCCAAAACTGGTTTTCTTCTTCTCTAAATTTCGACTATTATTCAAAAATCGTTCATGTTCTCAAATTATTTTCATTAATATTTAACTTTTTTTGAAAATTATTTTGAAATTTGACGTTGGGAGTTGTAGCTTGGTTTGTATAATTCGTCTAATTTTCGAAATTTTGACTCATCTGCATAATTCGTCTAATTTTTGAAATTTTGACTCAAAATTAGATTTATGGAAATTTGAACTCGAAATTAGATATTTTTTCTCTAAATAACATCTTAAAATTCGTTTATTTTTCCAAAACTGTATCGAAATTTTAATATGAAGTTGAAAATTCCAAGAAAGATTTCTTGTAAATTTCAAGATTGTCAAAATTTGAATAAGGTAAAGATTCTGATCTTTCGAAATTGCGTTTTTTTTTTCAAATGCTTTTTCACAAAATTAGACTTTTGGAAATTTTGAATTTTTGTTTTTTCAATTTCGAAATATTTTCAAATATTTGGAAAGTTTCGATTTCTATTTTAAAATCGATTTTTAAACTGTTTAGTTATTTTTCGAAATTTCTACCCCCAGCTCATGAAATTAAATGAAAATACAATGTAGTTAAATGTTTACAAATACACAAGGTTTTTTAGAAATTATGTCTTTTTTTGTTCATGGATTTTTCAATATAATTAGTGCCTCCCCCTGAAGCAAAGTCTGCCTACACCATAGTTAATGGACCAGATATCAAAGACTCATTAATCAAATAAAGATAAATTATGAGAATTATAATTATTATAAAATTTTAATTGAGACAATTTTATATTTTAATCTTTTTTTATGTCTTTCTTTTTCTGAATATAAGGCAAACAAGGGCAATAGCACCAAAAATGGCACAATAAAATTTTAATTTTGGGTACTACAATTAATTAGAAAATTTAAAAAAAAATCACTAAGTTATTGGCACCCCCATGAATGCTTATTAATTTAGTATTATTATTAGTATTATTTTTATTGAATAGTCGATTATCGCGCTTTATAAAGTCAACGTTAATCTGAAAATCAATGAAGCGGCGATGACTGCGTAAAACCTTGTACTCAAATAAAAATATAATCGTTGATTACAAGATAATAATGTTAATTAGAAAACGGTCGGACGGCTAAAAGGTTGGCATCGGCGAGGCACGAACTTAAACGCTTAAAATTTAACAGCAAAGCAGAATGAATACACGGGAATATATTATTACACATAAATTTCCATCTCATTATTTTAGTGGAGCGTTCGTCTCCCCTCGTTTTGTCGACAACTCTCAGTTTTGTTTAACTTGACGGAAGAGTGTCACGTTATCTAACCCTCGTACACCCCTTTCTAGTACCAGATGTGCGGTTAAATGAGTTAGGGAATATGTTTACACTTAGAAGAGTGCGTATACAAGAGGGTTGATCTAGCAGGAACCTTTTTTCTTGCCTAATATCTAAATTTACCCTCACCCTGGATTGCAACTGTTTACTTGCTACCTTGGAATCGACACACAATTAGGGGAACGGTTATATGTACTTATAAGTGGCTATATGTACTTGTAAATGGCTATATAGACTTGTAAATGGCTATATGTACTTGTAAATGGCTATATGCACTTGTAAATGGCTATATGCACTTGTAAATGGCTATATGCACTTGTAAATGGCTATATGCACTTGTAAATGGCTATATGTACTTGTAAATGGTTATATGCACTTGTAAATGGCTATATGTACTTGTAAATGGCTAAATTATTCAGTTTCCATCTTATTGCCACAAAGTTTATTCTAAAAATGTTACACTTTGTGCTGTAATATTTGCTCTGATTATACACCTGAAAGCATCATTCTAGTTGTACCTGAAGTTACGTTAAATAGAAATTTGATAATCAATAAAAATAGTCATGCGAGCAAACACTGTTTTAAAGTATTACCAGTGGCGGCTGGCGTATAGGCACTGTGGAACTGCAGCACCCCCAATTTCGCTTTCGAGTTTTTTTTTTCTCAAAATTTTCTGAACACTACTTAAATTTTCAAAGAAGCTAAATTTGTTGAATATTGGAGAAAACACAAAATTATCGAAAAATTCGTACTTATCAAAAAACTTGAAGTTTTGAAAAGTCAAAATTTTGAAAAAAGTCAAAATTTTCAATAGTTCAAGTTTAGAAAGAATTCTTTTCTTTTCAGTCAAAGATTTAATTGGAAATATTTAAAAAAATGTATAAATAAAATTTTAAAAAAAGTTCGAACTTTTCAATAGTTCAAGTTTAAAAAGAATCTTTTCTTTTAAGTCGAAGATTTAATTGGAAATATTTTAAAAAATGTATAAATTAAATTTTTAAAAAAGTTATTACCAGTGGCGGCTGGTGTATAGGCAGTGTGGAACTGCAGCACCCCCAATTTCACTTACGAGTTTTTTTCTCAAAATTTTCTGTACACTAGTTAAACTTTCAAAGGAGCTGAATTTTTTGAATATTGGAGGAAACACAAAATTATCGAAAAATTCATACTTATTAAAAAAGTTAAAATTTTGAAAAGTCAAAGAATCTTTTCTTTTAAGTCGAAGATTTAATTGGAAATATTTTTAAAAATGTATAAATAAAATTTTAATAAAAGTTCGATCTTTTCAAAAAAAATCAAGTTTTCAAAAAGAGTTGAAATTTTGAAAAAAAAAGTCGAAGTTTTGAAATAGAATCCAAATTTTACGAAATACACTTTTCATTACACAATTTTTTGTAGAAATTTTAAATTTTCCCTGATTTCTTTTTATAGAAATTTTAGGTTTCTTTCACGAAGTTTACGACATCTAAAAATCTATTTTGAAAAACTAATGTTTGTATAAGTTTTGAGGAAGAAATCGATATTTTGAGATGTTAAATGTTAAAAAAGAAATTAAAATGTTAAGAAGGAGACTCAAATTTCGTTGAAAGCGTCAACATTTTGAGAAAATAATTACAATTTCAAGAAAAAATCTAAATTCAACTCATCTCGCCTTTTACTATTTCTCTAAAAAATAAGTTAATATGGTATCTTCTAATTTTTACCTCAAATCTCATTCTGTATGAAAATTTTGAGTTTTTTTCCAGATATTTCGATTTTTTTAGGAAATTTTGATTTTTTCTGCAGTTTCCATTTTTCCTAAATATTTCATAAAAATAATTTTTTTCGAAATTTCCACTTTTCCTGAAAGTGTTGTTCTTAAAATTTCTTCAAGAAATTCCAACTTCTCGAGACTTTTCTTTGTATTCCTCTAATTTGCTTTAAAAATGTCAAGTTTTTTTCACGACACTTTGACAATTTAAAGTTCATTTTATTTTGTAGATTTAGCAAAAAACGTTTGGAAAAAACCCTGAAAGCGCTATAAAAATTCCAACATTTTAGGAAAAACAAAAAAGTGTCGACTTTTTTGTGAAGATATTTCAATTTTTTCAAATTTTGATTTTTTCTCTTAAGAAATTTTGCTTTTTTTCCTATGCAATTTGTATTTTTCTCTAAACATTTTATACAAAGAATTTTTTTGAAATTTCGACTTTTCTGGAAATTTTGTCTTTAAAATATTTTTTTTCCAAAAATTTTGATTTCTCTCAAATTTGTTTTGGAAATTTAAAAGTTTTTTAACTAAATTTTAATATCTCAAAGTTTATTTTATTTTGTAATTTTGATAAGAAACTGAAAATTATTAAGTATTAATTTAGGGAAAATAAACTTCAAATTTGCATAAAAATATGAAAACTTTGGGAAAAATATTGAAATTTCAAGAAAAAATGAACCTTGTAAATTTCAACCTTTTTTACAATTTGATATTTCTCTAAAAAAATTACTACTACTAGAACTAGAAAATTCTGAATCGGAGTTCCCAATTTTTATAGAAATGTTAAATTTATTCTTGAAATTCTCAAGTTCGAATTTAAAATTCAAATTTCGATAAAAATTTAAAGATTAACATCAAAATTCAGGAGAAAGCAGATCATATTTCTAGAAAAAGTTGAAATTTCTCATTAGTAAAAAATATTTAAAAAAAAATAACATTTTGGGAATTAAAGAAAAATAATTTTTTTTGAAATAAATTAATTGTCAACAATATTCTTATAATTTCGACTTTTAAAGTGGGAATTATTGAAATTTTTGAGAAAAAGAGTGCATTTCTAGAAGAGTCCCAAAATTTCGAAATTAAAATCCATCAAAATGTTGAAAAAAATTCTTTAACAATTTACTGTTCTAATTTAATTTTTTTCTAATAATTTTGAAGTTCCAGAGAAATTTTAAAAATCAAATATTCCAGCTTGAAGCCAATTTTTTTGTGACTTCGAATTTTTACCTCAAATCTCATTTTGTGTGAAAATTTTGAATTTTTTTCAGATATTTTGATTTTTTTAGGAAATTTTGATTTTTTCCTGCAAAGTTTCCATTTTTCTAAGTATTTTATAAAAAAGAAATTTTCTCGAAATTTCCATTTTACCTGAAAGTGTTCTTCTTAAAATTTCTTCTAGAAATTCCAGCTTCTCCACACTTTTCTTTGTGTTCCTCTAATTTGCTTTAAGAATGTCAAGTTTTTTCACGACACTGACAATTTAAAGTTCATTTTATTTTGTAGTTTTAACAAAAAATGTTTGGAAGAAACCCTGTCAGCGCTATAAAAATTCCAACATTTTGGGAAAAACAAAAAAGTGTCGACTTTTTTGTGAAGATATTTCAATTTTTTCAATTTCGATTTTTTCTCTAAGAAATTTTGCTTTTTTTTCTATGCAATGTGTATTTTTCTCTAAACATTTTATATAAAGAATTTTTTTGAAATTTCGACTTTTCCTGGAAAATTTTGTCTTTAAAATATTTTTTCTTCTAAAAATTTTGATTTCTCTTCGAATTTGTTTTGGAAATTTAAAAGTTTTTTAACTGAAATTTTGATATTTTAAAGTTCATTTTATTTTGTAATTTTGATAAGAAACTGAAAATTATTAAGTATAAGTTTAGGGAAAATAAACTTCAAATCTGCATAAAAATAAGAAAACTTTGGGAAAAATATTGAAATTTCAAGAAAAAATGAACCTTGTAAATTTTAACCTTTTTTACAATTTGATATTTCTCTAAAAAAATTACTACTACTAGAACTAGAAAATTCTGAATTGGAGTTCCCAATTTTTATAGAAATGTTAAATTTATTCTTGAAATTCTCAAGTTCGAATTTAAAATTCAAATTTCGATAAAAAAAAAGATCGAAAGTTTAAAGATTAATACTCAAAATTCAGGAGAAAGCAGATCATATTTCTAGAAAAAGTTGAAATTTCTCATTAGTAAACAACATTAAAAAAATAACATTTTCGGAATTAAAGAAAAAAAAATGTTTTCGAAATAAATTAATTGTCAAAAATATTCTTATAATTTCGACTTTTAAAGTGGGAATTATTGAAATTTTATAGAAAAAGAATGCATTTCTAGAAGAGTCTCAAAATTTCGAAATTAAAATCAATTAAAATGTTGAAAAAAATTCTTTAACAATTTACTGTTCTAATTTAATTTTTTTCTAGTAATTTTGAAGTTCCACAGAAATTTCAAAAATCAAATATTCCAGCTTGAAGCCAATTTTTTTGTGATTAAAATTCAAATTTTGGTAATTTATTTGTACATAAAATGGAAGTTTTTTGGAACTTTGTTTCAAAACTTTGCACAATTTTAAAAATAGAAATTGTTGTTATTAATTTTTTTAAATTCGAGTGTTATTATGAAATTTTTCTCAATAATTGTGAATTTAAAAAGAAAAACATTAAAACTTTTAAAAAATAAAGCCAAAGTTATCAGAAAAGTCGAATTCTAAAAAAAAAAGTTAAATCTTAAAAATTTTGAAATTTTCATAGAATGTCAAACTGTTCAAAAGACAATAAGGATTTCGAAAAAGATTTTCAATTTTTAAAATGGTCGACATTTTCAATAATTTTGGGAATGTGAATAAAAGACGAATTTTTGGAAAAATATCGACATTTCCAATAAACTGTAGAGTTTTAATTGAATTTTCAAAGCTGATTTTTTTGAATATTAGAGAAAACTCAAAATTATCGAAAAATTCGTAATTATTAAAAAAGTTGAAATTTTCAAAAGGTAAAATTTTGAAAAAAGTCGAAATTTTCAATAGTTCAAGTTTAAGAGGAATATTTTCTGTTTAAGTTGAAGATTTGATTGGAAATGTTTAAAAAAATGTATAAATAAAATTTTAAACAAAGTTCGAACTTTTCAAGAAAAATCAAGTTTTCAAAAAGAGTTGAAATTTTGAAAAAAAAGTCGAAATTTTGAAATGGAGTCGAAACTTTACGAAATATTAGTCGAAAATTTTAATAAAAGGTTTTAAGAAATGTCTGACTGAAAAAAATCTCAATTTTCAAATAAAGAATCGACAGATTGCAAAAAATATCAAATTTTGAAAATAGTTGAAATTTTCAATAGTTCAAGTTTCAAAAGAATCTTTTCTTTTAAGTCGAAGACTTAATTGGAAATGTTTAAAAAAATGTATAAATAAAATTTTAAAAAAGTTCGAACTTTTCAAAAAAAATAAACTTTTTAGAAAGAGTTGTAATTTTGAAAAAAATAATCGACGTTTTGAAATGGAGTCGAAATTTTACGAAATATTAGTCGAAAATTTCAATAAAAGGTTTTAAGAAATGTCTGACTTAAAAAAAAATCATAATTTTCAAATAAAGAATCAACAGATTGCAAAAAATGTCAAATTTTAAAAATAGTTGAAATTAAAAAAAATGTCAACATTTGTAAGTTTGCTAAAAATTTTAAATTTTGGAAAATGACTCAAATTTTGAAAAATTCAAACATTTGAAAAAGACCGGAATTTTCAACAAAGTGAGAATTAAAATAAAAAGTCGAAGTTCAGATTTAAGGAAAGGTTAAAATTTTCAATAAAGAAAGTGAAATTTGTTGACAAGGCAAAGATTTTCATAATCTTTCAAGTTTCCAAAAGAAGTCAAAATTTTGCAAAAGAAGAAATTTTCAAAAAGAAAAGGTCAAAATTTATAGTCGAAATTAAAAAATATCAAAATTTACAAAAGATTTGAGAATTCTTGTCGAATTTACGAAATAATTCGAAATTTTAAAAAGTATAAATTTTGAATATTTGGGAAATTTGCACTCAACTTTTGAATAAAAAACAAAATTTTTCAAACCGGAATATTGACAACAAGTTAAAATTATCAGATAGATCAAGGTTTTCAAAAATCGAAATATTGACAAGTTAAAATTTTGGAAAAAGTTTAAATTTTTGGTAGCTTCAATTTTGAATCAAAGTGGAACATTTTAAAAGTTGAAATGTTAGGTCAAAAAAATTAAAATTTGGAAAAAATGTCGAACATTTCATAAAATTTCAAAATTTTTAAAAAAATCGAAATTTTGAAAGAATTTGGAAAATTAAAAAGTAGCGAAATTTTCAACAACAAAAATCAAAAAATGATCGAAACTGCAAAAAAAAGTCAATATTTTGAAAAATAGTTGACATTTAAATAAAAAGCAGTCGATTAAGAACCGAAATGTTCAATAAAAAAAAATTATAATTTTCCAAAAAAAAAACTAATAAACAAAGATGAAAGTTAGAAAAAGTTAAAAAATTTAAGAAGTCAAAAGTCAAGGTTTGAAAAAATTTATATTTTCAGAAGAAGTAAGAATTTTCAAATGGTAAAAATTAAAAATATGTAATAATTAATTTTCAAAAAAAAGTACAAAAAAAATAGAATACAGAAAAGTCTAAATATGTACGAAAATACGAATTTTTTAAAAGAGGTTCACAGTTTTTAAAAAAAGTCAAAACTTAAAAATAAAATAAGGTCGAGATTGCAAGAAAAAAATCTAAATTTTGCAATACAGTTGAAATTTGGGGAAAAATCCAACCTTTTAAAACGCGACATTATCAAAAGTTTTCATTGTCAAGTTTTCAAAAAAATCTAAAATTTTCGAAAAGTAACGTTTTAAAAATCTCGAAAATTTCAGTCGAAATCTTAAAGATTTTAAAGCGCTAAATATTGTCGCAGCACCCCTATTAGTTTTGGCGACGAGCCGCCACTGAGTATTACATAATAATAATTCTAATAACAGTAAATAATGTATGTGTATTTGAAATTAAGAAAAAAGTAAGTTCTAACAGCCATCTGACAACGTGCAGCTTAAATCGCTGGATCTAGCAGTATGAAATTTTGCGCAAGGATTCCCCATAAAACGTAGGTGAGAACTAAGTAAGAATTTTTCGAAATTCAACTTTTTAGAGGGGTGAACATGGGGTTTGGTGGAACAGACTAGTCCTTGAATATCTTCAAAAATTAAAATACAGAACTTGTCCCCATGGGGTATCAAATTTTGCATATAATAAATCAATCCCTAAGTTAAATGCTCTCAACAAATAAAACATATGATTGTATAAGCTGTCTGTTAAGCTGTTAGGATTGGACTAATAGCGTAGAATACACCAATTGGTGTAATTTTTTCTCATTTCATGACATACAAGTAACGAAACTTGGTGTTTCTCATGCTTCTAAATAAGCAAAGCCGGACAAAGAGGTCGAGATGGGTTTTAAATCTTTTCAACGCCCAAGAGCGGCGGTCGGCGAAACGTTGAAACGCCGAGAGAATCATCGTACCTTTCAAGAGAGTAAAAGGTCCGAGCTGTAAACGTTTCAACGAAATAAGTTTGTAAGCTCATGCTGGTCTACCTCCACAATGGATATTAAATTGGTTAACATGTGCTCACGCCTACGGACTCCTTCGAGTAGAAAAGAGAAGAACATCGTGGCGTGTTGGAATTCGAGTTACCTTCGAAACGGTGTACGGCGCTCACTCCTTGATTTATAATAATTATCTTTCCCTTTGAACATTCCGGTTCTTAATTTATTAGTTTACCCTCATGAATTGAAAGTAAATTCGGTCTTAATAAGGGGAACTTTTCCCTTTGGCGCTTATAATTTACACTTTATTTCTCGTTGGGGGGACAACGACTTACAAGACGTAATTAATATAAATTATATCGACCGGAGTTAAGTTATAATTAAAAGCTGCTAATTAAAGGGAACGTCATCTTTGTTTTCTGTAGTAAAAATACGTTCCCGAAACACCTATCTAGCATCTCCCCATCTTTCGGTTAAACTGCTCATTGTTGGAACAAAATCCATACGAACATTTTCAGGGGCATCACTAGTTTTTCCTTTTTGTAACACTTACGGGCACTGTTACGGTCCGTGTTTAACATGCAGGCAGCCAAACTTTAAAGCGACGAAACTTCGCACTTCGGTTTTAAATTTTACCAAAAGAAATTTTTGCGCAGTATTTTTAAAGAAAAAAATCAAATTTGAAGAAAAATTCGAAATTTATGTGAATGATCTCTCGAGATTTAATACGAAATTTATTGAAATACAAATCTTGTCCCCTGAAACCAAGAAAGATTAAAAAACACAAGAAAGGGTGCTCTGACGCGTTTCGATAACCAAGCTATCATCTTCAGTATCTCTGAAGCTATCATCTTCAGTATCTATCTTCAGTATCTCTTAAGCTATCATCTTCAGTATCTATCTTCAGTATCTCTGAAGCTATCATCTTCGGTATCTATCTTCAGTATCTCTGAAGATGATAGTTTGGCTGTCGAAGCGCGTTAGAGCAACACTTGTTCTGTTTTTTAATCTTTCTTGGTTTCAGGCGACAATATTTTTATTTCAGTTTTTGAAGATAACCAAGGACCAGTCCGTTACACCATAAAAAAAACGAAATTTATAGAAAAACTTGAAATTTGTAACAATATTTTTATAATATTTCGAATTTAAAATAGTTTCAATTCCGTATTTTAGTAAAATTTTCAATATATTTGACTCTTAACTGAAAATTCAAAATCTTTAAAAAAATCGTGATTTCGACAAGACATTTTTTATTAAATTAGATTTTTAGGAATTTCTTCTCGATAATTAGTCGATTCTTCCATAAACTTGGAATTTCACATGAAGTTTGTGCATTGGGAACTCGAAAATTCAAGATTTTTTTAAATAAATTTTCTGTCTTCTCTATTATTGTTGATTTGTTCTTAAATAATCCAAACTTGAAATTCTTAATTTTTTTGTAAAATTTAAACGTCACAATAAAAAATGTATGGAGCTTTGTTTGACATCTTGACTTTGATTTCGAAAATTCAACTTTTTTTTATCAAAATTTCGAGTTCTAAAAATGGATACAGAAATATTTGTCCCCTGAAACCAAGAACTTTAAAAAAACGCAAAAACAGTTGCTCTAACGCGTTTCGATAGCCAATCTATCATCTTTAGAGAGATAGCTTGTCTATCGAAACCTGTTAGAGCAACTGTTGTATTTTTTAACTTTTTTTGGTTTCAGGGAACAAAATTTGTATATCAATTTTTGAAGACAAACAAGGGACAGTTCAAAAAAAAAGTTTTATATTTTAAGCAGAGTTGGCATAATATATATTAAGCGATTTTTAATTCAAGGCAGAAACTTTAAATTCTGATTAAAAAAATAATGTAGGATTATCCAGTTTAATTTTAAAATTTTTAAACAATTCAAACAACGTGCACAAAATTTCGAGTTGAAGAGTAAACAGAAAAATCTCGAAATTTATATAAAGCTCTTGGCTTTAAATATAAAAGTTTGGACTGTTTTTTCGAATTTTCATTCGAAAATCCAAAATAAAAGTCCAGATCTCCCAATTAAAATGGAAATGTGAAGGAAGAACTAAATTGTAAAACTAGAACCAACCCTTCCCCTGGCAAGATCAACCGTAAGATCCCTACTTAACGAAGAAACTTATCGTAAACACAAAGCCTTATGGGCATCAATAACAACATGCCGACAAACTCACGCATTCATTAGAATGCCGTGCAGGGAAAGGGCAAAACTATGCCTACAACTCTCAAGGAATAATCTCAGGAAACTTGTAGGGATATGGACAGGTCACTGTCGATTAAACAAACACCTCCACAGAATGGGAATCATAAACGACCCGAGCTGCAGAGGGTGCTTAGAAGAAGATGAGAGTGTCGAGCACGTGATGTGTCACTGCCCGGCACTAGCATCAATCAGAGGATCCACGCTGGGGGACTTCTGGCCTAGTGTGGCCAGTTTGAGAGAGGCGCATCCAAGGGACGTTCTTCAGTTTCTCAACAAGGTTGGGTGGCTGAATGAATGACCAAGGACACCTCTATCACGGGGATAGCACAATGGGCCCGGAAAGGGTGGCCTAAGTGCTGGCCTAAATTTTTAGGCAACCCACAACGAATCCAGAATCCAGAATCCAGAACTAGAAATTTGAAAAAATTATGATTTCGTAAACAAAAGCGAAAATTGCCACTTGTCTACAAAAAAAAAATCGATGTTAGGAAAATAATGATCATTTCAAGAAAAAACTAAATTTGTATAATTCTCGAATTTTCAAGTTTAAAAGTAAGTATTAAGGAAAATAAAAAAAAATCGCAAAATTTTAAATTAACAAATTACGAAAAAACTAATTTTTAGAACAAAGTAGGTAGAATTTTAAGCAAAAATAAAAACTGTAAGTTCCAACTCAGAATTTAGAGAAAAATACTACATTTTTAAAAAAAGCCTTTCGAAATGTAATACATATAAATATGGATAAAAAATCCTAGAAATTTTGAGTCTCAAAGTCTAAAAGTTAAATCTGAATACTAGACTTTTTTCTCTTTTCAAATCAAAATGTACTGGCATTTTTAATTTCGTGACTTCAACATTTTTCAAGCAGATGCATCAGTTCAAAATTCGATAAATTGAATTTTGGTTTATTTTATATTTTGACATTTTTTCCCAAAATTAAACTTAAGCTTCTTCAGGGGAAAATTTGGGAACAAGGGCATAGACGATCAGTGAAAATTGCCACCCATCTTGATTAGCCGCCCTTATCGACGCACAACCAACACACCTACACGCGGAGCACCAGACTTTTGCATTATTAAAATTTGTTATGAAGATAATTTTTTCTTTTATTTTAACCAAAAAGAAATTGATTTATATATCAGTGCTATATATTAGATATAATACCTGATGTATATCACTGATATATTTATAAAAATATCATGATATTTTAAATTTTTTTCTAAAGGTTTTTACTTTGTCCCTTCCTAATTTAAGCTCTTCTGAACATTGAAATTCACGAAATTTTCTATACATTTCGAATTTAAATTCGAACCCCAAGGTTAAGCTCAGAATTTTAAAAAGCAGTCAAAATTAAAAAAAAAGAATTTGAAATTATGTAAAATTCCCAAAATTATCATTTCAATCACAAAATTTTCAGTTTAAAATTCGATCACATTTGTCACAAAAATTTCCAAGAAACTTCCAAATTT
>CM053329.1:14461003-14476951 GCA_028583605.1 Dastarcus helophoroides
TAGTTTCAAATAAAAACGTTTTGCTCTTTCTGTGTGTGTCAAGCCGAAAACGACAATAGAACGCTCGACGTCGAATAGCCTGATTGTGACTAGATGAGCCAAAACGTGCTTTAAAAAATGAGACTAATCAGTGTGCGTCACCCCATTTAATTTACTTTAAAGTAGCCACATTCGTTCTGAAAAACTGATGAACAAAAAAAGAAAACCAGAAGACTTGCCGGCTAAATATATGTTTTTTTACTTAATTAAGTGAACCTTAAGCGATCGAATTTCCAGATTAAAGTAGTTTTTAAAAAAGGGACGCATTTTGACAAAAAAGTCGAAACATTGCAAACCACAAAACAAAGAACAACCAGAAGGCTAACTCTCATCTGGTGAATTTCGTGAACTTCAAACCCATCTATGTTGAAAGTGCCAGTGCAGTAGAGATGGCAAGATCCGAGATTTTAAATCAATCGAATCCGGTTATATATCCAACTTTTGCACCCTTTTTTTTAGAATTGAAGTACCATATTTCGTTCTACCAATGTTAGTGTAGGATTTCACTCTTGAAAGAAATTCCTAGAATTAGTTAAATATTATCAAAACACAATAATTAAAATAATGTGCGGTACGCCTATGTAAAAAAGCTGTTTTTAACAATTCGAGGTTACAGGTTGTCAGCATCGACCACAAAGAGATAAGACGAGAGTTAACCTTTTGGTTGTTTTTATTTTCGCGAATTTTTTGTTGTTGTTGAAAATATGTATTCTTTGAAAATTTGAACTGTTTTTTCAGAATAAGTCTTTCTTATAAACAGCTATTCCCAAAAGTTGACCATTTTTTCAATAGTTCAACTTTCCTAGGATATTTTTATTGTTTTCTTGAAGTTTCGTTTTTTGGCTGGAAATACATATTCTTCGGAGATTTGGACTATTTTTTTAATTTTCTTAAGTAGTTTCTATTATTTTCTCGAAGTTTCCTTTTTTTTGGTTGGAAATACGTATTTTTCTGGGAATTTTTCAAAATTTGTCTTTTTTATAGGCAGTTGTTTTTAAAATTTGGTTTTTTATTTAAAATTTAAACTTAACTAGGATATTTATGTTGTTTTCTCGAAGTTTTAGTTTTTTTGCTGGAAATACGTATTTTTCGGGGATTTGGACTATTTTTTTAAAAATCTTTTTCTCTGATATTTAAATTTTACTCCAAAATTCAATTTTTTCTTAAAGTTGATTTTCTTTGAAAAATTTCAAATTTTTTGATATAGGATCATGAAATTTCGGCTTTTTTCCCGAACTATTTTCCAAATTTAACCATTTTATTAAAATTTTAACTTTCTTAGGTAGTTTGTATTGTTTTCTTGAAGTTTCGTTTTTGTTTTCGTCAAAAATACGTATTTTTCGGGGATTTTAACTGTTTTTTTTTAAATTGGTCTTTTTTATAGGCAGCTGTTTTCAAAATTTGCCTATTTTTTTTAAAATTCCAACTTTCCTAGGATATTTTTATTGTTTTCTCGAAGTTTCTTTTTTTTGCTGGAAATACGTATTTTTCGAGGATATCGACTATTTTTCAGAAATCGTTTTCTCTGAAATTTAAATTTTACTCCAGAATTTAATTTTTTCTTAAAATTGATCATTTTTAAAAAAAATTTAAGTATTTAATATAGGATCATGAAATTTCGTTTTTTTTTTTTTGAATTTCGCCTTTTTCTTCGAAGTTTCGTTTGGGTTCTCTTCCTAAAAATGTTGAAGTCTTCTGTCAGAAATCTTCACTGAATTCCTAATATTTTTGGAAATTTCGACTTTTTCCTCGAATTCATTTTTTTTTAATGTTGATCGTTCCTTCTGAAATGAATATTTTTTCTAAAATTCGAATTCATTCCCAAAATTCTACTTTTTGGTCTTTTCATTCCAAAATCATCTTTTTCTGAAATCATGCCATTTTTTCAAGATAATAATTTAGAAAAAAAAAGCTAGGAATTTTTCAAAATTTGTCTTTTTTATAGGCAGTTGTTTTTAAAATTTGGTTTTTTATTTAAAATTTAAACTTAACTAGGATATTTATGTTGTTTTCTCGAAGTTGAAGTTTTTTTGCTGGAAATACGTATTTTTCGGGGATTTGGACTATTTTTTTAAAAATCTTTTTCTCTGATATTTAAATTTTACTCCAAAATTCAATTTTTTCTTAAAGTTGATTTTCTTTGAAAAATTTCAAATTTTTTAATATAGGATCATGAAATTTCGGCTTTTTTCCCGAACTATTTTCCAAATTTAACCATTTTATCAAAATTTTAACTTTCTTAGGTAGTTTGTATTGTTTTCTTGAAGTTTCGTTTTTGTTTTGGTCAAACATACGTATTTTTCGGGGATTTTAACTGTTTTTTTTAAAATTGGTCTTTTTTATAGGCAGCTGTTTTCAAAATTTGCCTATTTTTTTAAAATTCCAACTTTCCTAGGATATTTTTATTGTTTTCTCGAAGTTTCTTTTTTTTTGCTGGAAATACGTATTTTTCGAGGATATCGACTATTTTTTCAGAAATCGTTTTCTCTGAAATTTAAATTTTACTCCAGAATTTAATTTTTTCTTAAAATTGATCATTTTTTAAAAAAAATTAAGTTTTTAATATAGGATCATGAAATTTCGTTTTTTTTTTTTTGAATTTCGCCTTTTTCTTCGAAGTTTCGTTTGGGTTCTCTTCCTAAAAATGTTGAAATCTTCTGTCAGAAATCTTCACTGAATTCCTAATATTTTTGGAAATTTCGACTTTTTCCTCGAATTCATTTTTTTTAATGTTGATCGTTTCTTCTGAAATGAATATTTTTTCTAAAATTCGAATTCATTCCCAAAATTCTACTTTTTGGTCTTTTCATTCCAAAATCATCTTTTTCTGAAATCATGCCATTTTTTCGAGATAATAATTTAGAAAACAAACCTTGGAAATTTTCAAAAAAAGGTTCATAATTATTAAACTTTATAACGATTAAAACAACAACAAATATTAAAAATTTTACGATGTTTCTATAAATAATTGCTATGACCAGAAACGCTTTTTCTTTTAAGCATCATCGGTGGTTATACCAGCAATTTGTTAAGGGTTTATTATGTAAACAAGCTCTATGAATCATAAACATTTACGAATATTCCGTCTAATCTACTGTCAATTAAAAAAAAATTAAAAATTCAGAAGGATTCCAAGTATTATGAGCGTTATATTTTGACAAAAATACGAAAACAACGATATAATATGCGGTTTGTTCATTTAAATTAACAATTTTAGGAAAAAGTCCAAATTTTAAGGTGTTTAAATTTTTAAAAAAAAGCCCAAAATTATCGAAATTTTAAAAATTCTAAATAATAAAAGTCGCAATTTTAAGTCACAACATTGAAAAAAGTCGACATTTTCAAGTGTCCATTGTGAAAATAAGACCAGGTTTTAGGAAAAAGACGAGTTTTCAAAAAAATTGTGAAATATTCAAAAAAAAGTCAAAATAAAAAAGTACCAACATTTCCAAAGTCGAAATTTTGAAAAACAAATTAAAATGTTAGAAAATGGTCAACATTTTCAAAAAAGTCTAAAAAATTTGTTAGAATATCGAATTGAAATTTTGAAAAATATTTGAAAATTTTAAGGTCAACAAACTCAGATCTAAACAAAATTCAGAGTTCATTAAAAGTTGTGAAAAATTAAATTTAGAAAAAGGCACTATTCTGGATTCTGGATTGGTTGTGGGTTGTCTAAAGTTTAGGCCAGCACTTTGTGCTATCCCCGTGATTGGTCATTTATTCAAAAGCACTATTTTGAAAGGCACTATTTTAAAAAGGTGGTATATTTAAAAAAATCGAAATTCAGACAAAAAATTCGAACGAAATTTTGAAAAATATTCGAAATTAAAAAAAATATTCGAAATTAAAAAAAATATAAATTTAAAATATCGAAATTTGAAGAGGTCGAAATTTTAAATTTTTATTTTGAAGAAAAGAGATTTAAAAAGAAATTCAAAGTGTTTAAAAAAAGTATAAATAAAAAAAACTAAATTTTTTTAAGTCGAAATGTTGGAAAAAAATCAATATTTTGGATAAAGAATGAAAAATCTTGGTATCTGGAGTTCAATTCTTGGAAAATGTGTCGAAATTTTAAGATTTAAATTATAGCAACATCAGAATAAAAAAAATGAGTTTTGGAAAGCTGAAATGTTAAAAATGTTAAAATTCTGAGAAAGTTGCAAATTAAAAAAAATCGAAAGGACCAAGAATCAAAAATTCATGAACTTAAATTTTCGAAACAAATTTTGAAAAATTTAAGGTTACGATTATAATAAAACCATTAGTGTTTATAAAAATCAAAATTGGATAAAGATGAAATATCGAAAATAAAGTCAAAATGTCAAAAAAGAAGTACAAAATTTTGAGTTTGTAATAAAACATCTATTCGAAGAAGAAAAAAGGGAATTAAAATCAAGTTTGGAACAACAACCATAAATTATGTATTTTTCTTTGAAAATTGTAAGTAAAGTGTTAAAAATTTCTTGATTACGGTCGCAAAAAAAAAGAGTTTTTTGCCAATAGAGTTCAATTTTTACCAGAAATTTTTATTTTATTTTACTCAGAATCTCGACTTTAATCTCTAATCTATTTACAGAAAAATTCTAGTACATGTTAATATGAAACCCATAATTTTGAGAAAAGCACAACAAAATGAAAATTTAAACAAAAAATTTTTAAATTTATGCACTAGATTTTGGGAAAAAACCAAATTACAAGAAAAATTTTAAATTTGGGTAGGCACATTTTAAAAATTTATCTAAACTGGAAATACATTTGTTCTAACTGAGATCAAACCTATTTTTTAAGAAAAATTTTAAATTTGGGTAGGCACATATTAAGTTTTTCTAAATTGGAAACACCTTTGTTCAAACTGAGATCAAACCTATTCAAATTAGAAACAAATTGGTTTACATTAAAAACAAACTGATTTAAATTAATAACAAATTGGTTCAAATAAGAATAAGAGCTATTCCAATTAGGAACAAAATTATTGAAATTAAAAGCTCAAATTAGAAGCAATTAAAAGCAAATTTGTTCAGAAGAAAAGGAAAAATTATTCAAATCAGAAGGCAATTTGTTTAAATTAGCAGCATTAATATTTAAAGTTGCATATTTTGACACTTGTTATGCATATTTGCAACATTTTGCTTGCATATTTGCATGCATATTTCAAGTTTTTTATATTGCATAAAATCCGGTCTCTAGTCATTACTCTTCAAGTTATTGACCATCGAATGGCTTGTTTCAAACATCGATAATTCAATAAAAAATTTGTAAACAAATCTTGGAGATCAGTCAAATTAAAGAAAATTAAATTATCTAAAATTACCACAAGTTTTTTTTTTCATGGAATGGACTGGTCCTTTGTTGTCTTGAAAAATTGAAATACAGCGATTTGTATTTCAGTTACCACTAGTGAGAAATATTAAAACAATTATTGAAGTCCAAGAAACCTTTTAAAGATAAAACAAAATTTGGAAACATTTGTGCCCTATGGTTTTCTTATCATTAGTCAAAAACTTCTAAAATTACAACATCTGAATTCAAGATCTGAAAACTAGGATCTTGGAACTTTAATTTTTTTATTTTTCTCTATAATTTTTTTTTGTGGAAAGGACCGGTCCTTGGTTATCTTCAAAAATTGAAATACACATCTTGTTCCCTGAAACCTGTTTTTTTAATCGTACTTGGTTTCAGGGGACAAAATTTCTATTTCAATTTCTCTATAACTGTCTTCGATCTATATACTTTTGCGAAACAACTAAAAATTGATTCTCGTGCATAGGGTAGTTGATTAGGGAAGTATATTTGTCAATTTTGAAATCCATTTGAACTGAAATAAAGCTGTTAGCGTGCTTTTGATGATTGATACTTTAAAACCGTTCGTCTGCCTACTCAATATAAACAAACTATTAATCTTTGACAAAGCAAATTATCGCGTGTTACACATGACAGATCACAATATTATTAACTACGCTGCGTTATAGTTGGTTATACTGACGCAACTGAACTAAACATATTTAATTAAAGGGAATTAATTTGTAGTTACACATAATATTAATTAGGTCTGGCTTAACTTGCAAATCCTCCAATTGCAAAGCTATGTTTTATATAATTACATATAGGTAGCTAAACTCATTTTAAATTAAATTAATGAAAGGACAATTCCCCATAAATTTACTTCGTATAATTAAATTCATTTTTAACATAATCCCGCAGATACGCAAAATGCACTGAATAAATTCTCAATTATCATGATTATAACTTGCTTCTTCCCTTTTTGGCGTAATTGCTCGATGTGATAAAAAAGATTTTAGCGCCTTTACAAAAACAAATGAAAAATTAAAAGGAAACCAGCACACCGTTAAATTGGATTAGGTTTATTATTTTGGAGTGAATTTAACGTCCTCAGGGGTTTCGATGTAGTTGGCCACATTTCTATCAACCTGCTACGTCTAATTAATCGAATTAAAAAGTTTCCTCTCGCATTCATAAATCCAAGTCCAACGTTAGCGACTCCTCCCTTATCTCCGATATTCGCGAAATAAAAATATATACACTCGTGCGCCGATTAAATGGTCTAACAAATTGAATTTTTGTTTGTTGTTCTCCTCCGAAATGAATGGCTATATTCCATCGCCGTCATGTACGAAATTTTCCCCTCGAAATCTCGGTGACTTAGATTAATATGTCCCAGGTTTGGGAGCGCTAACAAAAGCGGGAAAATGTTTACCTTTCACAATACTTTAGAGGCTGTCTGGGGGAAATTTTCAGCGGTTCTCAAAAATAAAAAGCTTCGAATTTTAATCATCATCACAATGCAGCCCGTCTAGAAAGTATGACATTTGTCGTTGGTTTTACGAGTATCCTATCAAACAAATAGAAATTAAAACTCCTGAAAATCCTAAGTAAAACTTAAACAAAAAAATCTTGATCAAATGTCAACGAAGTATGTTTATCTAGAGCTTTTTTAATAATTTTTTTGTTTAACAACTATTCTAAAAAACACAATAAACGTTGCTCTAACGTGATTGGACAGCCAAACTATCATTTTCAGAGAGATACTCTCTCCCTGTCGAAACGCTTTAGAGCAACCTTAGTTGTGTTGGTGGAACGGACTGGTGCTTGGTTATCTTCAAAAATTTAAATACAGAACTTGTCCCCTGAAACCAAAAAAGATTAAAAAATACAACAAACGTTGCTCTTACTCGTTTTGACAGACAAACTGTCATTTTCAGAGAGGTACTATACTGTCTCTTTCTTTGGTTTCAGGGGACAAGTTCTGCATTTCGACTTTTGTTGTGTTTTTTAATCTTTCTTGGTTTCAGGGGACAAGTTTTGTATTTTAATATTTGAAGTTAACCAAGCACCAGCCCGTTCCACCAAACCTATTCTGATAGAGTCAGATTTTGAGAGTACGGCGTGATGGGTATGGGGATGCAAACTATAGTTCGATGTTTTCAAAACATCGCTGTATCGTTTATAAACATTCATGTTTCGAGATCGATGGTAATGCATAAGAATATCGATACATCGTTCAGTTTACAAACCATGTTTGAAAAATCGATGAATCGCATCGCCACAGAATTAGCGCCATCTGTTGCATAGAATTGATAGGACAAACGACAAAACGAAAAGTTCATAAATAGTCACCCCATGGCAGCAGTGCATATTTAACAAATGACGCCAAATTTGCATGTCGCAGGTATACAATACAATTTTTTTAAAAACCACTGTTTAGCTATTTTAATTTAGCAATCTATAAAAAAAGATCAACTTTTGAAAGAAAAATGAAAATTTTAGGAAAAGTTTTTCGAATATTAACTTTGAACATTTGAATACATTAACTACATTTGTTAAAATTTTGATTTTAAATTCACAAATATTTATTATTTATTTAGTATTTGTTATTTTAAATTTTCGGTTAAAAAGAAAGCTCTTATCTTTAACAAAATTTCTTGTTTAAAATTTTAATTTTCAGTTCCTTTAAGACAATTTTTTCCCTAAATTATTTTAATTCAAAACTAATAGAAAAAAGTTGAAATTTTCAGAAAGAAGATGAACATTTTTAGAAATAGATCAATTTTTGAGTCAAAAACAAAAATTTCCAAATCAAAATCAAAACAGAGTTCTCAAAATTTTGACTCGAATTTCCAAATTACAAATTTTCTAGAGGTCGTCAATTTTTTAGTAAAAAACCTGAAAAGTTGTGCCGTGCTTTATATGAAAATTGCATATTTTTGTAATTTCAGATTTTTCCCAAAATCTCGAGTTTTTTTCTAAAATTTCGTATTGTATTAAATTTCCAAATTTTATTTTTATAAATTTTGGGTTTTCTAAAAATTTGAATTTTTTTTTAATTTGAAGCGTAATTTTATTTTTCAAACGTAATCTTTGGTTTTATATTTTTTTTTTAACTTCGAATTTTTCAAAATATGCACTATTTTGAAAATCTTAACTTTTTATTGAAAATTTTCACGTCTTGTAAAAATGTTGATATTTTTCAGAATTTCGATTATTAAAAATTTTGATATTTTTCCAAAATTCGTTTGTTCTCCAAAATTTGTATTTTTTCGAAAATTTGACATTTTTTAAAAACTTCGCATTCTTATGAACATTATGACTCTTTTTTTAAGTTAGTAACACGCCAAAAGTTTTTAAATTCTACACTTTATCGAAATGTCGCTTATTTTTTAAATTCCGACTTTTTTAAAGTTTAGCATTTTTTAAACATTTAGTCTGACTTTCAAAAGTTTTAGTTTTTTTCAAAATTTTGACGTTTATTTTAAAAATCTTGACTTTTTATTGAAAATTTCAACTTTTTATGAAGAAGTCGATATTTTTCAAAATTTCGATTATTACAAATTTTCATATTTTCCCACAATTCGTTTATTTTTAAATATTTTGATTTTTTCTAAATTTTGAAATTTTTTGAAAACTTCGTTTTTTTTTAAAATCAAATTTTTTTGAACATTTTGACTTTTTCGTTTAAGTAAGTAACACTCCAAAAATTTTCTAATTCGATATTTTATCAAAATTTCGCTTTTTTTTAAATTCCGACTTTTTTAAAGTTTAGCATTTTTTTTTAATTTATTCTGACCTTCAAAAGTTTTAGTTTTTTTCAAAATTTTGCCGTTTATTTTAAAAATCTTGATTCTTTATTGAAAGTTTTACCTTTTTATGAAGATGTCAATATTTTTCAAAATTCGATTACTAGAAATTTCGATATTTTCCCAAAATTCGTTTGTTTTTAAACAATTTGATTTTTTGGAAACTTCGTTTTTTTAAAAAAAATTCGAATTCTTGTAAACATTTTGACTTTTTTTTAAGTTAGTAACACTCCAAAAGTTTTCAAATTCTTAATTCCAACCTTTTTAAAGTTTAGCATTTTTAAAAAGTGTAGTCTGACTTTTAAAAAGTTTCTTTTTTTCAAAATTTTGACGTTTATTTTGAAAATCTTGACTTTTTATTGAAAATTTCAACTTTTTATGAAGAAGTTGATATTTTTCAAAATTTCTAATATTAAAGATTTTAATATTTTCCCAAAATTCGTTTGTTTTTTAGAATTTCGATAGTTTCGAAAATTGGAAATTTTTTGAAAACTTCGTTTGTTTAAAAAATTTGAATTCTTTTGAACATTTTGACTTTTTTTTTAAGTTAATAACACTCCAAAATTTTCAAATTCGATATTTTATCAAAATTTCGCTTTTTTTTAAATTCCGACTTTTTTAAAGTTTAGCATTTTTTTAAAATTTAGTCTGACCTTCAAAAGTTTTAGTTTTTTTCAAAATTTTGCCGTTTATTTTAAAAATCTTGATTTTTTTATTGAAAGTTTTACCTTTTTATGAAGATGTCAATATTTTTCAAAATTCGATTACTAGAAATTTCGATATTTTCCCAAAATTCGTTTGTTTTTAAACAATTCGATTTTTTGGAAACTTCGTTTTTTTAAAAAAAAATTAAATTCTTGTAAACATTTGGTTTTTTTTTTAAGTTAGTAACACTCCAAAAGTTTTCAAATTCTAAATTCCGACCTTTTTAAAGTTTAGCATTTTTAAAAAGTGTAGTCTGACTTTTAAAAAGTTTCTTTTTTCAAAATTTTGACGTTTATTTTGAAAATCTTGACTTTTTATTGAAAATTTCAACTTTTTATGAAGAAGTAGATATTTTTCAAAATTTCTAATATTAAAGATTTTAATATTTTCCCAAAATTCGTTTGTTTTTTAGAATTTCGATAGTTTCGAAAATTTGAAATTTTTTGAAAACTTCGTTTGTTTAAAAAATTTGAATTCTTTTGAACATTTTGACTTTTTTTTAAGTTAATAACACTCTAAAATTTTCAAATTCGATATTTTATCAAAATTTTGCTTTTTGTTTAAATTCCGACTTCTTTAAAGTTTAGCATTTTTGAAAAATTTAGTCTGACTTTTTGAAAAGTTTGACTTTTTTTCAAAATTTTAACGTTTATTTTAAAAATTTTGACTTTTTATTGAAAATTTGAACTTTTTATGAAGAAGTCGATATTTTTCAAAATTTCGATTATTAAAAATTTTGATATTTTCCCAAAATTCGTTTGTTTTCCAAAATTTCGATTTTTTTAAAAATTTGAATTTTTTTGAAAACCTCCTTTTTTTCAATAAATTCAAATTCTTTTAAACATTTTGACTTTTTTTTAAGTTAGTAACACCCCAAAAATTTCGCTTTTTTTTATATTTCGACTTTTTAAAGTTT
Organism: Dastarcus helophoroides; assembly: GCA_028583605.1. Taxonomy (NCBI): domain Eukaryota; kingdom Metazoa; phylum Arthropoda; class Insecta; order Coleoptera; family Bothrideridae; genus Dastarcus; species Dastarcus helophoroides. The sequence goes on from CM053329.1 coordinate 14,471,759, forward strand.
GGCATTTTTAAAAAAGTTAGTCTAGCTTTTTAAAAAGTTGGAGTTTTTTCAAAATTTTGACATTTATTTTAAAAATATTGAGTTTTTCTGAAAATTTAAATTTTTTATAAAAATTTCAACATTTTAATTTCTTCTTTCAACATTTAATTCCTTTAAAATTTTAATTTTCTGAATATTTCGCTTTTTGATAAAAACTATTTTTTTGAATATTTTGGCGTTTTTTTAAATAGTCGATAATTTTTTTCGGAAAATATTGACTTTATTTGGAAATTTTAACTTTTTTGGAAATTCGAGTTTTTTGAAATCCCAAAATTCTTTCAGTTTTACTTATTTTTGAAATGTTTAATTATTTTCCAAAATTTCGATTTTTTTTTATATTTTCAAAATCCTGACTTTCAGAATTAATTTTTTTAAATTAAATTAGGACGACTTTTTGCGTTTACAGTTTTTAATGGGAAAATTTTAATTTTTCTTGAAGATTTCAGGATCTTTTGAAATTTTCCAATTTTTCTATAAAACTTTTACTTTTCAAATTTTCTACTTTATTTCAAAGTTTGATGCCTTTTAAGATATTGACTTTTTTGCAAAGTTTTACCCTTTTCAGAAAATCTTTATTTTGTTCAAAATTATAGGTCATTTTCAAATTAAATTAGTACGACTTCAAAAAGTTCCCCTTTTTTATGGCAGTTTCGATTTTTTCAAATCATTTTCAAAATTTTGTAAAGAATGTTTTTATAATTTTTCAACATGGCAATTCTTTTTAAAATATCGAATTTTCCCAATATCTTTTTATTAAAAATATTTAATTATTATTAAGATAATTAATTTTTATGAAAATGTCAATATTTTTCTAAATCTTTGAATATTTAAATTTTCATTTAAATTTTGTCTGTTAAAATTTTGACTTTTTGGAAAATTTGCAATTTAAAAAAAAAATTTTTTTTAAATTTTGAAATCTTTGGTCAAAATTTTCAAAATTTTGACTTAATTTTAAAAAATTAAATTTTCTGAAAATTCGGGTTTTTTCAAATCCCAAAACTCTTTTAAAATTTCACCTATTTTTGAAATTTATAGCTATTTCTCAAAATTTCGATTTTTTTTATATTTTTTTAAAATCCTGACTTTCAGAATTACTTTTTTTAATTTAATTAAAACGACTTTTCGGTTTTTGGGTTATTAATAAAAGAATTTTAATTTTTCTTGAAGATTTCAGCGTCTTTTGAAATTTTCCAATTTTTTTACAAAATTTTGACTTTTTTAATTTTCGACCTTATTTCAAAGTTTGATCCTTTTAAAATTTTAACAATTTTTTTCATATTTCAACCTTTTCTGAAAATCTTTATTTGGTTCAAAATTATAAGCTATTTTCAAATTAAATTAGTACGACTTTAAAAAGGTCATTTTTTTAATGGAAATTTCGATTTTTTTCAAATCATGTTCAAATTTTTGTTTTGAAATTTTGTACAATTTTTCAAAATTGCAACTCTTTAAAATATCAAATTTTCCGAATTTCCACATTTTTGAAAATATTTTTAATAAAAATATTTAATTTTTATGAAAGTGTCAATATTTTTCCAGATTTCCGAGTATTAAAATTTTAATTCAAATTTCGTGTCTTAAAATTTCGACTTTTTGAAAAATTTGAAATTCTTTAAAATTTTTTTTTGCAAAATTTTGAACTCTTCTGTCAAAATTTTCAAAATTTGATATCTTCTCAAAGCCTCGCTTATTTTGAAAATTTCGTCTTTTGTAAGTTTGGGATATTTACAAAATTTTGTTTCTCTTTTAAAGTATTTTATCAAAATTTCGACTTTATTGAAAAATCTGAGTTTTTAGAAAATTCAAATGTTTTATGAAAATTTCAATATTTATCAAAATTTTCTTTTTATAAAAGTTTTTCAAATTTCTAATTTATTTTCTAAGATTTTTTCACCTTGTTAAAATTTATTTATTTTTCAAAATTTAATTTTAAATCAAATTTTATTTTTATAAATTACAAATCCGGAGTTTAACCTTGAATTTTTATTAAAAATTCGGGCCTTTTTTTATTAATATTTGAGATTAAATTGCCAATTTTTAAAATTTTAAACCTAACTTTTCAATATTAAAATTTTTCTTTTATGTTGGGCTGTAATCTCGAAATGTATACTTTCTAAAAAAATCTTAATCTTCAAACCCAATCTTTGGTTCAAGAGTTTTAAGTCAAAATTTGGAGGAAAAATAATGGGGGAGTTTAAGGGATTGCCGACAGAAGCGAAAACTCAAAACCAACCTTCTCTAACGTAAACAGTTGAGCATGTTGGATATGCGTGATGGTTACGTGAAACCTTACCCAAAATAGCTCAATACGCCCAAAGAAGATTTCACTTCAAAAACATATGTTTAAATTTGGAAGGAAAATAACACATAACACATAATTAAATAAATGAGGCGTGAAAAAGTCATCAATTAAAACAAATGTTTTAGAAACTCAAGAGTTTAAAGGCGAAATTGCGAGTTTTTTTTGAAATTTTGACTGTAATCCCAAAATGTCGACTTTTTTCTCGAAATTCTAATATTAGTGTCGAAATTTCCACTTTTTTCTGAAAATTTCAAAAAACAAGTCAAAATTTCAAGTCTATCTGTAGTCGAAATTTCGATATTAAAGTCGAAATTTCGATATTAATGTCGAAATTTTGACTTTAATAATCTCGGAAAGGTCGAAATTTTGAGATTAAAGTCGAAATCCCGAGATTATTAGAGACGACATTTTAATTTTAATTTCAAAATTTTTAGAAAAAAGTCAAAATTTCAAGTTTATCTGTGTTCGAAATTTCGATATTAAAGTCGAAATTTCGATATTAGTATCGAAATTTTGACTTTAATAATCTCCGAATTTCTATAAAATAGTTCAAATTTTGAGATTAGGAGGCGAAATTTCGAAATTAAGGGGCGACATTTCGAAATTAAGAGGCAACATTTCGAGAAAAAAGTTGAATTTCCGAGGAAAAGGTCGAAATTTTGAGATTAAAGTCGAAATTCCAAAATAATTAGAGTCGACACTTCAATTTTAATTTCAAAATTTTTAGAAAAAAGTCGAAATACTAACCTTAAACTCGAAATTTTTAAAAAGATTCATTTTAAATTGATGTCCTTATTATACTTTCGAAACCGTTGTAACTTTGACTTCTCAAATCCACAATTAAGTATTTAGGAAACACCGGAAAAGCATCGATGTAACGTTATCGAATACTGATGTTTGAGACATCGATGTTTCATTAAAAAACAATATCGATGTTTAAACATCGATGCTTCTTTGAACGATGTTCTATTCCTAACGATGACCTAACTTTGCCCTTAAGTTATGGTTTCAGTTTCAAGTTTCTAGCTAATCAGAAAGTTAGTTTAAAATCTATTGCAAAACTTGTACCATACAGAAACATGTCAAACAACGATTGAGTCTACATTTCAAACAGGCAAGAAAGCAAGTTAATAAAAACGTGTCAAAAATAAATGTTGAGCAACAAGTCAAAATTTTCAGAACGTCACAACAAAAATGTTTAACAAAGCAGAATAAAAATTCTGCTCTTTTTTGTTTATAAAATTACAAAATATCGAAAGTTCGAAAAAAGAGCAACTTCTCAGAGAAATTTCGCAGTTTTGAGGTCACTCTCGACATTTAGGCGAAATCGCAATTTCAAGAAAAGTGTGATAATTTGAGAAAAAACTTGAATTTTGAAATAAAATTAAATGATTCAAAATGGTCGAATTTTGAATATTGCAACAAAATGTAGTTATAGAATTTGTAATAGTAGGGAATTCTCTAGAAAAATTTGATTGTGGGAAACGGCGGTGATAATGAATCATAAGTCAAATAGATGTTACCCTAAGTGATAAGCCTTATCTGTACGAATTTCGTTCTAGAAAACTAGAAGCCTATAAATACGCGGCAGTCCTCTGTTAGTTAATTAAAGAGCGAGTTGGTTGGTTAATCAGCAGTGGGTTAATTGATTTATCAGTTAATTATTAAGTTGGTCAGTTAAGTGATTATAATTGTAGTGTTCCGAAATCAGTTTGGAAATAAAGTGATTACAATTCACGAAGTTTTAATTTTCAAACTGATAACACGCAATAATTGAGAAGAACGGCGGTTAAGGAACCGTTAAGGAATAGTTAGGGGGAAAACCAACTTAAGATAAAAAAAAAATTTTGATAAAATAGGCCCCCAGTCTAAATATACCACATTTTCATTTGATTAGAATAATTAAATGATTCAAATGGCAGCAAGTCCCATCGTTGCTACTCCCGTAGAAGTACGACCCCCCCTGCGTGTTTTGATGAAAATTGCTTCCAAGGAAAAATGCCTCATACGTCCCTTTCTTACGATCATTTGTCCACGCAATAATTAATGTTGAAATAACTTTTATCTGGTGAAGCAAAAGCGCGATACAAAGTGGAAAACATATTAACTCCGCCGTTGCTTTGTCTGCTGAAATGTATCAATTTCGATTTTTAACTTTATAGCAGGGAGAGGCCCCCGAGGGCGATTTCTTATCACCGAGTAATAGCTTCGATCCTAGCGTCACAATTCGTCATTAACGCCGCGCCAGATATCGTTATCTTATTTCTTCGGGATAGCATTTATTACGATCGGATATTCGACTTACACTCTATTTCTATTGAGTTTGTAACAAGGAACTTTCATCTTTTCTCCAGTTTATACTTCCTGAAAATATCCTGTTGAGGATAGTTCAGAAGAATTTAATTAAAAACACCTCGGGGGATCAATATCGTTGGTTTTGTTGCCAGTGAGTTATAAATATAGTTGAAATATAAAACTTGTCCTCTGAAACCAAGAAGATGAGAGCTTGGCTATCGAAACGCGTTGGAGCAACCTTTGTTGTGTTTTGTAATCTTTCTTGGTTTCAAGGGACAAGATTTTCATTTGAATTTTTGAAGGTAACCAAGGAGCAGTCCATTTCACCAAAAAAAAAATATAAATGTAGTGGTTCGCGTTACCAATTCGATAATTAAATATATCGTGGATTTTTAACACTTTTAACACTACTAGCCGTGTACCCGATGAGATTACACTTCAGGAACCATTAGAGTTTCCTTAAACATTAAGGAGTTAATTTTTGGCTAACTCCTTTTCACCTCGTGTGTTTTAAATCTTTTTCTTTCCCTATTTTAATACATCAAAAACCCTTGAAT
>CM053329.1:14476961-14492503 GCA_028583605.1 Dastarcus helophoroides
TTTTTTCCATTTTTCTTTAAAATTACCACGAGTTATATACAATGATTTTATAAGGTTTCAATTTTTTCTCGAAATTTTGCCCCTTTTCTCAAAATTTTTGATTCAACTTTTTTTTTTTAAATTAAAGAGATTTAGGTTAAACTCTTTTTTAAATTTCGAAATTTTTATTAAAAATTTTAAATCTCAAAATTCTGGGAGCACAATTTTAATATTTTTCTTTCTTTGGACTTTTTTGATCAAAAATCTTGAGGTTATGATTTTTTTTTCCAAAATTTACACTTCAAAGCAGCAATGTTTTCGTTTTGTAAAATGTAAAGTTTAGATTTTCGGTTTAAATGGCACATTTTTTCCCATTTTTCTTTAAAATTACCACACAGTGTTTTATAATGTAAATTTCTCCTTAAAATTTTGATATTTACCTCGATTTTTTTTATAAATTCTGGAATGTTTCTCAAGTTTTGGCTTTTTTAAAATAAATTCCAGGTTTATGCATATCTTTAATTATTGACTTTCATTGAAACTTCTTTTTTTACTTAAATTCTTGTTAGAAATTCGATTTTAATTGAAACTGACCACTTTTTGAAAATTTCAGATTTACACAAGATTTTTTTTAGGTAAATTTCCAATAATTGACATTTCTGCAATTTTTGTTGCGTTTTTATCGTTAATAAAGTTTTAAAAATTTCCAATATCGGAAAATCGACATCAAATTTGATAATTTTTCTCGAAGTGTTAAGTTTAACCATTTAGGTTCTGATTTTCAAAAATAATCTCTACTTTTAGAATCTTATTTTAAAATTTCTTTTTTTAATATCAAATATTCATGTTTTTTCACTTTCAATATTTATACTTTTATTTTAATTTTTTAATATAATTTTAAATTCAGAATTTTGACCTTCTAGATATTTTGATTTTCGTTTCGAAAAATTAAATTAAAATAACTCCGTAGGAAAAATTTCGTCGCAAAACAATTGTAACACTGATGAAGCATCAAATACCCAATTTTTTACCATAACATTATTTTGCCCATGGTCGTCCAAGAGCACATTTCTGAATTTTGGAGAATTTTTCGTGACCAAATATTAGAAATATTGTTGAACCTAACGTTTTAACTGGAGCTTATTTTGATCAGGATACTCCATGAAAACTTTTGCGAATTTTAGAGAAGATTTCATGGGAAAACAACTGCAATAGTGATGAAACACCAAATACCCAACTTTTTAACCTAATATTATTTTGCCTATATTACTCCAAGAGCACATTTGTGAATTTTAGAGAATTTTTCATGGTCAAACAATTGAAATACCGGTGAATTATTAAATGCTTAAGGTTTCAGCACAACATTATTTTGCTTGGGATCCTCCATGACAGAATTTGCGGTTTTAGCGATTTCATGGGAAAACAACTGCTACGCGAATCATCAAATACCCAACTTTTTAACGTAACATTATTTTGCCCATGATTTTCCAAGAAGAGAACATTTCGTGGCAAAACAATTGAAATACTGATGAACTATCAAATGTCCAACTTTTTAACCCAAACATATTTCGATTAGGATACTCCATGAGAACATTTGCGAATTTTAGAGCTGATTTTATGGGAAAACAACAGCAATACTGATGAACCATCAAATACCCAACTTTTTAACACAATATTATTTTGCCTCTGCTCCTCTAAGAGCACTTTTGTGAATTTTAGAGAATTTTTCGCGGCCAAACCATTGAAATGCTGATGAGCTATTAAATACCTAAAGTTTCAATTCAAAATTTTGATCGGGATCCTCCATGAGAACATTTGTGAATTTTAGAGATTTCTTGGGAAAACAACTGCTAGAGGAACCACCAAATACCCAATTTTTGAAGATATCCTTATTTTGCCTCTGCTTCTCCAAGAAGAGAATGTTTCGTGGCAAAACAATTGAAATACTGATGAACTATCAAATGCCCAATATTTTAGCTCATAATTATTTTGATTAGGATGCACCATGAGAAGTTCTGCGTGTTTTAGAGAAGTTTTTAAGGGAAAACAATTACAATACTAATGAACCACCAAATTCTCAAATTTTTAATAATAAACTATTTTGCCAATGATCCTGCAAGAGCACATTTTTGAATTTTAGAGAATTTTTCTTGCCGAAACAATTAAAATATTGATAAACTATTAAATGCCCCACATTTTAACTCAAAATTATTTTGAACAAGATCCCCCATGAGAATAATGACAAATTTTAGAGATGTCATAGGAAACAACTTCCAAACACCCATGTTTTAGATATAACGTTATTTTGCCTGTGCTCCTCCAAGAAGAGAATGCTTCGTGGCAAAACAGTTGAAATACTGATGAACTAGCAAATGCCCAATATTTTAGCTTATAATTATTTTGATTAGGATGCACCATGAGAAGTTTTGAGAGTTTTAGAGAAGTTTTTATGGGAAAACAATTACAATACTGATGAACCACCAAATTCTCAGTTTTTTAATAAAATACTATTTTAGCAATGGTCCTCCAAGAGCACATTTATGAATTTTAGAGAATTTTTCATTCCCAAACAACTAAAATATTGATGAACTATTAAATGCCCCACATTTTAACTCAAAATTATTTTGAACAAGATCCCCCATGATAATAATGGCAAATTGTAGAGGTGTCATAGGAAACAGCTTCCAAATATCCAAATACCCAAGTTTTAGATATAACGTTATTTTGCCTGTGCTTCTCCAAGTAGAGAATATTTCGTGGCAAAACAATTGAAATACTGATGAACTACCAAATGTCCAACATTTTACTCAAAATTATTTTGATCAGGATACACCATGAGAAATTTTGTGAATTTTGGAGAAGTTTTTCGAACTTTAGAGAAGTTTTCATGGGAAAACAATTACAATACTGATGAACTACCAAATTCCTAACTTTTTAATAAAATATTATTTTGTCTATGCTCCCCCAAGAGGACTTTTGTGAATTTTATTAAAATACTGATGAACTACTAAATGTTTAACATCTCAACTCAAAATATTTTTGATCGGGATCCTCCATAAGAACATTTGGGAATTTTAGAGATCCCATGGGAAAACAACTGCCAGATCAACCTCCAAATATCCAACTTTCAAACGTAACATTATTTTGCCCATTGTTCTCCAAGAAGAGAATGTTTCGTGGCAAAACAATTGAAATACTGATGAACTACCAATGTCCAACGTTTTAATTCAAACTTATTTTGATCTGGATACTCCATAAGAACATTTGCGAATTTTAGAGATGATTTCATGGGAAAACAACAGCAATACTGATGAACCATTAAATACCCAACTGTTTAACACAATATCATTTTGCCTTTGCTCCTCCAAAGAGCACTTTTGTGAATTTTAAAGAATTTTTCGCGGCCAAACCTTTGAAATACTGATGAGCTATTTAATACCTAAGGTTTCAATTCAAAATTATTTTGATGGGGATCCTCCATGAGAACATTTGTGAATTTTAGAGATTTCATGGAAAAACAACTGCTAGATAAACCACCAAATACCCAAATGTTAAAAATATTATTATTTTGCCTGTGCTTCTCCAAGTAGAGAATATTTCGTGGCAAAACAATTGAAATACTGATGAACTACCAAATGTCCAACATTTTACTCAAAATTATTTTGATCAGGATACACCATGAGAAGTTTTGTGAATTTTGGAGAAGTTTTTCGAACTTTAGAGAAGTTTTCATGGGAAAACAATTACAATACTGATGAACTACCAAATTCCTAACTTTTTAATAAAATATTATTTTGTCCATGCACCCCCCAAGGGGACTTTTGTGAATTTCATTGAAATACTGATGAACTACTAAATGTTTAACATCTCAACTCAAAATATTTTTGATCGGGATCCTCCATAAGAACATTTGGGAATTTTAGAGATCTCATGGGAAAACAACTGCCAGATCAAACACCAAATATCCAACTTTCAAACGTAACATTATTTTGCCCATTGTTCTCCAAGAAGAGAATGTTTCGTGGCAAAACAATTGAAATACTGATGAACTACCAATGTCCAACGTTTTAATTCAAACTTATTTTGATCTGGATACTCCATAAGAACATTTGCGAATTTTAGAGATGATTTCATGGGAAAACAACAGCAATACTGATGAACCATCAAATACCCAACCTTTTAATACAATATCATTTTGCCTTTGCTCCTCCAAAGAGCACTTTTGTGAATTTTAGAGAATTTTTCGCGGCCAAACCTTTGAAATACTGATGAGCTATTTAATACCTAAGGTTTCAATTCAAAATTATTTTGATGGGGATCCTCCATGAGAACATTTGTGAATTTTAGAGATTTCATGGGAAAACAACTGCTAGATAAACCACCAAATACCAAAATGTTAAACATATTGTTATTTTGCCTGTGGTTCTCCAAGAAGAGAATATTTCATGGTACAACAATTGAAATACTGATGAACTACCAAATGTCCAATATTTTAGCTCATAATTATTTTGATTAGGATGCACCATGAGAACTTTTGCGAGTTTTAGAGAAGTTTTTATGGGAAAACAATTACAACACTGATGAACCACCAAATTATCAACTTTTTAATAAAATACTATTTTGTCAATGGTCCTCCATAAGCACATTTATGAATTTTAGAGAATTGTTTATGCCCAAACAATTAAAATATTGATGAACTACTAAATGCCCCACATTTTAACTCAAAATTATTTTGAACAAGATCCCCCATGAGAATAATGGCAAATTTTAGAGATGTTATAGGAAACAACTTCCAAATGACCAAATACCCAAGTTTTAAATATAACGTTATTTTGCCTGTGCTTCTCCAAGAAGAGAATGTTCCGTGGCAAAACAATTTAAATACTGATGAACTACCAAATGCCCAATATTTTAGGTCATAATTATTTTAATTATGATGCACCATGAGAAGTTTTGCGAGTTTTAGAAAAAATTTTATGGGAAAACAATTACAATACTGATGAACCACCAAATTCCCAACTTTTTAATAAAATATTATTTTGCCTATGGTCCTCCAAGAGCACATTTTAAAGAATTTTTCGTGGCAAAACAATTGAAATATTACCGAATTACCAAATACCCAATGTTTTAGTTTTGATCAGGATTTTCCATGAGAACATTTGAGAATTTTAGAGAAGATTTCATGGGAAAGCAACTCAAAGAAGGATGAATCACCAAATACCCAACTTTTTTAAAAAATATTATTTTGCTTATGGTCCTCCAAGATCACATTTGTGAATTTTAGAGAATTTTTCGTGGCCAAACAATTGGGATACTGATGAACTGCCAAATGTTCAATGTTTTAGCTCAAAATTGTATTGATAAAGATCCTCCATAATAACATTTATGAATCTTGGAGATTTCATGAGAAAACAACTTCTAGATAAACCACCAACCTAACATTATTTTGTGGTTCTCCAAAAAGAGAATGTTTCGTGGCAAAACAATTGAAATACTGATTAACTACCAAATGTCCAACGTTTTAACTCAAACTTATTTCGATCAGGATACTCCATGAGAATATTTGCTAATTTTAGAGATGATTTCATGGGAAAACAACAGCAATACTAATGAACCATCAAATACCCAACTTTCTAACACAACATCATTTTGCCTATGCTCCTCCAAGAGCACTTTTGTGAATTTTAGAGAATTTTTTGTGGCCAAACCATTGAAATACTGATGAGCTATTAAATGCCTAAGGTCTCAACTCAAAATTATTTTGATCGGGATCCTCCATGAGAGCAATTGTAAAGTTTAGAGATTCCATGGGAAAACAGCTGCCAGATGAACCACCAAATACTCTAATTTTAAACATATCGTTATTTTTCCTGTGGTTCTCCGAGAAGAGAATGCTTCGTGGCAAAAGAATTGAAAAATTGATTAACTACCAAATGTCCAACGATTTTGCTTAAAGTTATTTTGATCAGGATACTCCATGAGAACATTTGCGAATTTTAGAGACGATTTCATGTTAAAACAACTGCAATAGTGATGAACCTCCAAATACCCAATTTTTTAACACAATATCATTTCGCCTATGGTCCTCCAAGAACACATTTTTGAATTTTAGAGAATTTTTTGTGGTCAAACCATTTTAATATTGATGAACTATCAAATGCCTAACATTTCAATTCAAAATTATTTTGATCGGGATCCTCCATGAGAACAATTGCTAATTTTAGAGATTTCATGGGAAAACAACTGCAATAAATCACCAAATACTCAAGTTTTTAACAAAACATTACTAGCCCTTGGTTCTCCAAGAAGAGAATGTTTCGTGGCAAAACAATTGAAATACTGATGAACTACCAAATGCCCAATATTTTAGCTCATAATTATTTTGAGTAGGATGCACCATGATAAGTTTTGCGTGTTTTAGAAAAGTTTTTATGGGAAAACGATTACAATACTGATGAATCACCAAATTCTCAAATTTTTAATAATATACTATTGGCCCACATTTTAACTCAAAAGTATTCTGAACAGGATCCCCCATGAGAATAATGTCAAATTTTAGAGATGTCATAGGAAACAATTTCCAAATGCCCAAATACCCAAGTTTTAAATATAACATTTTGCCTGTGGTTCTCCAAGAAGAGAATATTTCGTGGCAAAACAATTGAAATACTGATGAACTATCAAATGTCCAATGTTTTACCTCGAACTTATTTCGATCAGGATACTCCATGAGAACATTTGCGAATTTTAGAGATGATTTCATGGGAAAACAACAGCAATACTGATGAACCATCAACTACTCAGCTTTTTAACAGAATGTCATTTTGCCTATGCTCTTCTAAGAGCACTTTTGTGAATTTTAGAGAATTTTTCGTGGCCAAACCATTAAAGTTCTGATGAGTTTTTAAGTGCCTAACGTTTCAACTCAAAACTATTTTGATCGGGATACTCCATGAGAGCATTCGCGAATTCTAGAGATCTCATGGGAAAACAACTGCCAGATGAACCATCAAATACCCAACTTTTTAATGTAACATTATTTTTCCCATGGTTCTCCAAGAAGAGAATTTTTTGTGGCAAAACGATTTAAATACTAATGAACTATCAAATGTCCAACGTTTTAATTCAAACTTGTTTTGATCTGGATACTCCATGAGAACATTTGCGAATTTTAGAGATGATTTCATAGGAAAACAACAGAAATACTGATGAACCACCAACTACCCAACTTTTTAACACAATATCATTTCTCCTATGGTCCACCAAGAGCACATTTTTGAATTTTAGAGAAGTTTTCATGGCCAAACCATTGAAATACTGATGAGCTATTAAATGCCCAACATTTCAATTCAAAATTATTTTGATCGGGATCCTCCATGAGAAAGAACATTTGCGAATTTTAGAGATTTTATGGGAAAATTAGAGGTTTAATAATAATAAACAGAATAAACGACTATTTAAATCAAAAATAAAATCTACATTAATGAAAAACGTCGAGAAAAAGACACAGGTATGAATCCATGGCGAAGTCTAGCTAAATAGCTATTCTACTTAACCATGACCCATCCTTAGAGAGATAATTTAACAACATAGATACACTTGTGCATAACATCTTTAATAGAGAAAAGCAAATTTGTAACCTAACTATGCTATATTCTATATATTGTAATGTTGTACAGGTATACTTAAAAATAGCAATAAATATTTTAAGCAATAATTTGGAATTACAGGTTCTGCTGTTCGAGAAGGTATCTCTTGTATTTACTTTTAAATTGTTTTAGGGTAAATGAAAGTAACTTTTTAGGAACTTAATTATAGAGGTTTACAGAATTGAATGTAAAACAACGACGGATCATGGCTGTCCGATGAACTGCCATTGGTAACTTATCGTTATATAGCAAATTATATAGCAAATTTGGATTATTTATATTAGAGCGAGGTAACAATTTTTCTCTTAACAATAAAGGAGAATCGACATGGGAATCAATCATGGGAAAACAACTCCCAGATAAACCACCAAATACCCAAGTTTTTAACATAACATTACTTGCCCGTGGTTCTTCAAGTAGAGAATGTTTCGTGGCAAAACGATTGAAATACTGATGAACTACCAAATGTCCAACGTTTTAATTCAAACTTATTTTGATCTGGATACTCCATGAGAACATTTGCGAATTTTAGAGAAGATTTCATGGGAAAACAACAGCAATACTGATGAACCACCAAGTACCCAACGTTTTAACAGAATATCATTTTGTCTATGCTCCTCCAAGAGCACTTTTTGAATTTTAAAGAATTTTTCGTGGCCAAACCATTGAAATACTGATGAGCTATTAAATGCCTAACGTTTCAACTCGAAATTATTTTGATCGGGATCCTCTATGAGAGTATTTGTAAATTTTAGAGATTCCATAGGAAAACAACTGCCAGATGAACCACCAAATACTCAAATTTTAAACATATCGTTATTTTTCTTGTGGTTCCACAAGAAGAGAATGCTTCGTCGCAAAACAATAGAAATACTGATTAACTATCAAATGTCCAACGTTTTAACTTGAACTTTTTTCGATCAGGATACTCCATGAGAATATTTGCGAATTTTAGACATGATTTCATGAGAAAACAACTGAAATACTGATAAACCACCCACTACCCAACTTTTAACACAATATCATTTCTCCTATGGTTCTCCAAGAGCACATTTTTGAATTTTAGAAATTTTTTTGTGGTTAAACCATTTAAATACTGATGAACTATTAAATGCTTAACATTTCAATTCAAAATTATTTTGATCTTGGTTTTCCATGAGAATATTTGTGAATTGTAGAGATTTCATGGGAAAACAACTGCCAGATGAACCACCAAATACCCAACTTTTTAACGTAACATTATTTTGCCCATGGTTCTCCAAGAAGAGAATGTTTCGTGGCAAAACAATTGAAATACTGATGAACTACCAAATGTCCATGGTTTTAACTTAAACCTCTTTTGATCAGGATACTCCGTGGGAACATTTGAGAATTTTAGAGATGATTTCATGGGAAATTAGTTCCAATAGTGATGAGCCACCAAATATCCAACTTTTTAACATAATATCATTTCTCCTACGGTCCTCCAAGAGCACATTTTTGAAAATTTTTCGTGGTCTAACCATTTAAATACTGATGAGCTAGTAAATGCCCAACATTTTAATTCAAAATTATTTTGATCGGGGTCCTCCATGAGAGCATTTTCGAATTTTAGAGATTTCATGGGAAAACAACTGCCAGATGAACCACCAAACACTCAAATTTTAAACTTATCGTTATTTTTCCAGTGGTTCTCCGAGAAGAGAATGCTTCGTGGAAAATAATTGAAATACTGATCAACTACCAAATGTCCAATGCTTTTGCTCAAAGTTATTTTAATCAGGATACCCCATGAGAACATTTGCGAATTTTAGAGATAATGTCATGGAAAAACAGCAGCAATACTAATGAACCATCAAATACCCAACTTTCTAACACAATATCATTTTGGTTATGCTCCTCCAAGAGCACTTTTGTGAATTTTGGAGAACTTTTCATGACCAAACCATTGAAACACCGATGAGCTATTAAATGTCTAAGGTTTCAACTCAAAATTATTTTGATTGGGATCCGCCATGAGGGCATTTGCAAATTTTAGAGATCTCAGGGGAAAACAACTGCCAGATGAACCACCAAATACCCAACTTTTTAACGTAACATTATTTTGCCCATGGTTCGCCAAGAAAAGAATGTTTGGTGGCAAAACAATTAAAATACCGATTAACTGCCAAATATTCAACGTTTTAACTCCAACTTATTTTGATCAGGATACCCCATGAGAACATTTGCGCATTTTAGAGATGATTTCTTGGGAAAATAACAGCAATACTGATGAACCACCAAATACCCAACGTTTTAACAGAATATAATTTTGGGTATGCTCCTCCAAGAGCACTTTTTGAATTTAAGAGAATTTTTCGTGGCCAAACCATTGAAGTACTGATGAGCTATTAAATGCCTAAGGTTTCAACTCAAAATTACTTTGATCAGGATCCTCCATGAGAGCATTTGTAAATTTTAGAGATTCTATAGGAAAACAACTGCCTGATGAACCACCAAGTACCCAAATTTTTAACGTAACATTATTTTACCCATGGTTCTCCAAGAAGAGAATGTTTCGTGGCAAAACAATTAAAATACTGATGAACTATCAAATGCCCAACGTTTTAACTCGAACTTATTTCGATCAGGATACTCCATGAGAACATTTCCGAATTTTAGATATGATTTCATGGGAAAACAACTGCAATAGTGATGAAACGCCAAATACCCAACTTTTTAAAAGAAAATTATTTTGCCTATGCTCCTCCAAGAGCTTTTTTGTGAATTTCATTGAAATACTGATGAAATGCTTACACTTCAACTCAGAATTTTTTTGATCGGGATCCCCCATAAGAACATTCTCGAATTTTAGAGATCTCATCGGAAAACGAAACTGCCAGATGAACCACCAATTACCGAACTTTTTAATGTAACATTATTGTGCCCATGGTTCTCCAAGAAGAGACTGTTTCGTGGCAAAACAATTGAAATACTGATGAACTATCAAATGTCCAACGTTTTAACTCAAATTTATTTTGATCAGGATACTCCATGAGAACATTTGCGAATTTTAGAGACGATTTCATGGGAAAACAACTGCCATACTGATAAACCGCCAACTATCCAGCTTTTTAATACAGTATCATTTCGCTTATGGTCCTCCAAGGGCACATTTTTGAATTTTAGAGAATTTTTCGTGGTAAAACCATTTAAATACTGATGAACTATTAAATGCCTAACATTTCAATTCAAAATTAATTTGATCGGGATCCGCCATGGGAGCATTTGCAAATTTTAAAGATCTCATGGAAAAACAACTGCCAGATGAACCACCAAATACCCAACTTTTTAACGCAACATTATTTTGCCCATGATTCTCCAAGAAGAGAATGTTTCGTGGCAAAACAATTGAAATACTGATGAACCATCAAATGTTCAACGTTTTAATTCAAACTTATTTCGATCAGGATACTCCATGAGAACATTTACGAATTTTAGAGATAATTTCATGGGAAAACAACTACAATACTGATGAACCACCAACTGTCCGACTTTTTAACACAATATCATTTCGCCTATGGTCCTCCAAGGGCACGTTTTTGAATTTTAGGGAATTTTTCGTGGTCAAACTATTTAAATACTGATGAGCTATTAAATGCCTAACATTTTAATTCAAAATTATTTTGATCGGGATCCTCCATGAGAACATTTGCGAATTTTAGAGATCTCATGGGAAAATTAGAGATTTCATGGGAAACCAACTGTCAGATGAACCACCAAGTACTCAAGTTTTTAACAAAGCATTACTTGCCCTTGGTTCTCCAAGAAGAGAATGGTTTCGCGGCAAAACAATTGAAATACTGATGAACCATCAAATGTCCAACGTTTTAACTCGAACCTCTTTTGATCAGGATACTCCATGAGAACATTTGCGAATTTTAGAGCTGATTTCATGGGAAAACAGTTGCAATAGTGATGAACAACCAAATAGCCATCTTTTTAGCGTAATATTATTTTCCTTAAAGTCCTCCAAGAGCACATTTGTGAAATTTGCTACAGACATTTGAAATTTACAAAAAAAAGTCGTAATTTGCGTTAAAATAAAGTAGGAAGGGAAAAATCTAGATGGAAAAATTCTCAATGCCTTGGATATAAACTGGAGTAAATCTAAATTTAAAACATGAAAAATTTCTAGAAAACACCTAAATAGAAGAAAAAATACTCGTAATTTTAATAAAAAAATTAAAGTTTCTAAAAGGTCAACATTTATAAAAACATAGAATAATAAATAAAATTGCAAGTTCAACATAGAAATTCCGTGATAAAATTATGAAAAAGATGCTTACTTAAATGTCTATTGCTCACACTCAATTTTGTATAAAATTACAAAAATTTACAGGGAGCATTGGTCAGTAATAATAAATAGTGTTTTAGTCATCAGGAAACATTGGAAAATTTTGAAGAAAAGTCGAAATTTATAGAATAAAATCGAAATGTGGAAAGTCGTCCCCATTTATTATGCATCACTTGAAAGTTCCTGTTGTGCGATGAGCTGCACACAAAATTCTTGAGAAGCGGCGATAACAATGCTTCAGGCGGTTACAACTGCGCTTTCTTCAGCAGCATTTTCAGCATAACATTCGATAAGACCTCATGAACCGTCTACGTAAACGTCCGCTATAATTCCGCTAATAATTCAAAATTAATTTCGCTATAAATTGCGACTAGTCTAATTGCTTTTCCTTGCAGCCGTTTTTTCTCTAGTTAACTTTAGAAAAAGACCCTTTTTTTAACGTCAGAAGTAATTATTTAGGTCTGGCTTTTCGTTACACGGAGTAATTAATTTCCATTTACATTTTATGCCCAAGTTTTTCTATGCAGTCTAACGGCTTTTAATCACTGAAACTGCGAAACTTAATCTCGTCGGTATTGTTAGTCTTTCATTGCAATTTTATTTCGTCCGACATAAAGGGTTATACCGGTGACGTTCATAAATAAATTTGGGAATTGGGAAAATTCGAAAGATTAAATTATCACTCGGGTGAAGTTCAGAACGATGTTTTTTCGCGACTGTCATCTGCAGACGTCTCCAACGTGCCGTTAGGGTTAGAACTTGAATAAACTTTTTCTGTTTTTTGAGTCTTCGTGTTTTGTGCCTAGTTGCACATCGTGTTTTAACTGAAACATTTTAATTTGAACGACTGTTGACGTCAGTTTGCTTACGCAAACATGGTCTATTATAGTGTTGGCATTAGAGCAGTTGGTGCATGTTAGTACCGCGAATTGTCGTGATGGTGACGCGAAACCATAAGTTGACCCCTTATTATTTTGAAATTTCAAGTTTAAAGTTGCAATCCTTGGATAAGCAGTAAATAATTCATAACAACATTTAAAAAAAAGTTATACAACGCCATTTAGAAGATTTTAAATGCAACTTAACTTTGCAGATACATTTCTAATATGCAAACGATTAAAAGAACTTTTATTTTTTTTAACATTGACGTATTTTGGTGGAACGGCCTGGTCCTTGGTTATCTTCAAAAATTGAAATACAAATATTGTCCCCTGAAACCAAAAAAGGTTAAAAAACACAACAAATGTTGCTATAACGCGAGAACATTTTTTCCAGATGAAAGTATGTACATTTTACGCGTAGTAAGTCCTACCAACTATAATATTTTAGGGTCGAAACGGTAGATAACAGAAGGGTTGTCATTTAAAATTCAATTAAAGTACAAATTGTACACCCAATATACGTAAATGGGGCAATTATGTCACAGCACGATTAATTACTTATTTAATATTCTCTTCGACCAAATAAACCCACGAAGTGCACGTCAGAAACATGACTATGAAGGATATTACCTTTTTATTCCCCTATTTATCAAACTCTATTATTTCAGCGAATTAATTGAATCGTTTTGAATTATCCGCTCCGCCTTGTAATAAATTTTACGAGGGGCAGCATTCTGTTGCATAAGTGCCCCCACATCAATAGTACATTATCATTCATTGTTGCTTTTCATGTACCACTATTCAATAGCGAACGCAACTGAAGGATTTTCAGATGGATTTTGCGATTCTGTTACACGTTCCTGTAAATGTAACATTTTTTGTGAAAGGAATTAGTCCTTGGTTATCTTCAAACATTTACTTGGTTTTAGGGAACAAAATTTATATATCAATCTTTGAAGATAACCAAGGACTAATCCCTTTCACAAAAAAAAAAGTTACATTTTACATTAACGTGCCAAAACCTTCACTGTCGAAAATTTAAATATCCAATAAACAAAAATTATTTTATTGAGATGATTTTACAAAATTAGTTATCTAGATTTTTTATTTATTACAAACTTGTAACTAAACCAAAATCTTCCCTTATTTGTTAAATCATTCTCGTTTGAAATCAGACGAGAGTCGTTAAGGGGAGATGGATTTAATTTAGTCATAAACTTCGCTAGCAAATAAAAAAATCTATTAGTTTTAGTAGCTCGCTACTGAAATTAGTTGCCCTTGAGTGCCCTAAAATTGTGGAAGGGCTGCACAATTTATACGCGATTCTGGTGATTAAAAAGCCGTCAGAAAACGCCCCATATGCCTCTACGTCGTTCTGAAATTTGCTTTATCGTTTCAGGAATTTGCAACCCTTACTAAAGAGCTGAACGCCGCCCGGGAACATCTGTTAGAAAGAGAAGAGGAAATATCAGAGCTCAAGGCTGAAAGAAACAATACAAGGGTAAGTTTTGTTGCTTCCATTACCAATTCTTTCGCCCGTCTGACTTTTAAGTTGGCATAAAGAGAAATCATCTCGTGCCTCCCTTCGCATATTTTTTTGACGCGGCAGATTCAGACAGAAACGGAACATGCAAATGGGGGGTTGGATTTTAGTTGCCAATTTTGATTGTATGATTGAAATTGCCTCCAGGTATGAAAATTAACATCAAGATTTCGAGTTTTCTCCCCGTAACTGTGTCATGTTTACACATTTTTAACTTAACAAAATTTAAGACTTTTTTGCCCAAGTTCGGGTGTAAACTTTAAAACTTTAATTGTTCTTAATTTCGTCTGAAAATGTCTGGACAAATTCTTAGTTAATGATTAAAATTGTAAGTTTAAATTCAGAATTTCAAAAAAAAAAAATTTAAATTACTTCCTAGATGTTTTTATTTTTTCCTCTCAAAATTTTGGTGGAAGGGACTGGTTCTTGGTTATCTTGAAAAACTAAAATACAAATCTTGTCCCCTAAAACCAAGAAAGATTAAATTACACAACAAAGGTCGCTCTAACGCGTTTCTATAGCCAAACTATCATCTTCAGAGAGATGATAGCTTTGCTACGGAAATGAGTTAAAACGACCTTTGTTGTGTTTTTTAATTTTACTTGGTTTCAAGGGACAAGATATCTATTTCAGTTTCCAAAAATTTGCCAATAATTCATCATAACTAGTTTGGAATAAAGTGCATGCAACGTCTTTTAGAAGCTTCGCAACGTCTTTCAGAAGCTTCGCAACGTCTTTTAAAAACCTTTCCCCAAAACATACTTCGCTCGAACATGAATTTAAATTCTGTTTACGGTGATGTCTACGCGCCGTCATTTGCATATATCTTTGGTTTTCTCGCTTTTCTATCTGTGGAAATGGTGGCGTTGCCACCGTCGTCGCTCCTGCATCGAGACGGACGAAGACGTCGTGGGAATTGCGAGAAGTCGAGCGCGCGGCAGCCGGGCGATAAACTTGGAAATTTCCATCAATCCTCATTCAAAGTTCGACCACCCGCAGTCACTAAATAATCCTAAACGGGGAGGCTTATTGTCGAAGCGTTGGCCTCCCTGTTGGCTATAACTTAATTAGTTCGAAGCAGATTTACCTATGCTCCCTTACGAACGGTACATCACGATCAACTTGTTTCAATTAGACCGCCGGCCACGGTCCGATTGAATTGAGAACATCGGTTT